>JARQOC010000011.1:59095158-59141718 GCA_033576535.1 Allobates femoralis | reverse complement strand
CACAAGCCAAACAAACAAAGAAGAACTGCTTAAATTTTTGTGCCAGAAGTGGCAAAAGGTCACCCAAGAGCAGTGTGAAAGACTGGTGTAAAGCATGCCAAGAAGCATGGCAGCTGTCATTAAAAATCATGGTTATTCTGCGAAATATTGATTTCTAAACTCTTCCTGAGGTAAAACATGAGTATCGTTGCTTCTAAATGAATACAAATTTGTTTTCTTTGCATTATTATATACCTATAAAGAGAAAAATCAGAGAAACTGAAAATTTTGCAGTGGTCTCTTAATTTTTTCAGGAGCTATATATGCCCCCCATCCTGGTGTCCATGCCCTCATCTTGGTATCCATGCACCCCATCCTGGTATCCATGCCTCCATCCGGATATATGTGCACCGTCCTGATATATATATGCCCCCCATCCTAGTATCCATGCTCCTCATCCTAGTATTCATGCCCCCCATTCTGGTATATGTGCCTGCTCCTGATATATATATATTCCCCCCCATCCTGGTATCCATGCCCTCTTCCTGGTATCTATGCCCTCCATCTTGGTATCCATGCCCCATCCTGGTATCCATGCCTCCATCCGGATATATGTGCACCGTCCTGATATATATATATGCCCCCCATCCTAGTATCCATGCTCCTCATCCTAGTATTCATGCCCCCCATCCTGGTATATGTGCCTGCTCCTGATATATATATGCCTCCCATCCTGGTTTTCATGCCCCCATCCTAGTATATGTGCCCCCTCCTGATATATACATATTCCACCCATCCTGGTATCCATGCCCCTTATACTGGTATCCATGCCCTTCATCCTGGTATATGTGCCTGCTCCTGATACATATGCCCCCTATCCTTTTATCCGTGCCCCCTCCGGATATATATGCCCCCCCAGCTTGGGACATAAATCTTTCATTCTTGTACATAGCCCCTCCATGGCTTATTAAGGGGGGCTAGCGGGGTGAATGAGGTGGTTTTCATGGGTCCACGGAGGATTGGGACATAGCAAAAAGCTGAGGACATTGATCATGCTGGGACATTGATCATGGCGGCGCCCACTGAGGGCTGCTGCGACCCCCCTGCAGCTCCTTGCTATGCCCCCATCCCCCTTCTCCCACCCTCGGTAAGGTTTTTTTTTAGATTCGGATTTTCCTCCCAATTTGAGGGAAACAAAGTGGGTCTATTAATCCAAAAAATACAGTATATATTCTCTATTTGATGTATTTCTTACTTCTGTGCTCCATATAGGCCTGGCAGAGTCAAGCTTCATTTACTCATTAGAAAGACAGGAGACGTAGAACTGACCATGCTGTGAAGGGAAAATAACTTGTTCTTATTGACTTGTTAACGTGAACGGTTTCGGGGATTTTAACAGCAATATTTATATACAGGCTAAGCTAAAAACGCTTATATGTTATGAGGACAATATAGCAGCTTTGCACCACTCCCACAATCCCAAAGGGCAGAGGTGTGCCTCCCAACAAAGCCAGATGATGAGCAGAGGGCTGACTCATATGTACTCACACTCCCTCATCTTATTACCAAAGGATTGTCACTTATGAGAGAAAAAAATCATTACATTCAAATATGAAGTTGATTATTTCAAAATCCTTAATTAGCATTTTAAATATGTTACCAATGAGCACAACAATGTGTTGCCCAGAAGATAATGCAATAAGGCCAGGTTCACATTTCCTTTGTGCTGTCAATTTAATGGCAGCAGCACAAATGCAATGTAAAAGACACATTAACGCATCCATAGGTTTCCATTCACCAAATGCATACTAACGCATGCCAAAATAGGTATGTGTTTACAGGTATGTGTTTATTGAAATGCACAGGCAAACGCGGACTGTTGTATTTTTCAGTACTTTAGAAAACAATCGCAAAATAACGTCATACTACAGATTTGTACAAATTTGCAGAATTGCGTTATATTGCGATTGCAACAGTTTATAGGATAGAAAGATAATAGGATAGATAGAAAGATAGATAGCTGCGAGAATAGCATTACCATTGTCCCCGCGCTCTCTACTGCTTCCTGTGCCGCTCATTAAGCTCATGAATGTTCATCTAGTGCCTGGAAGCATCAGAGAGAGCGGGGACACTGGTAATGCTATTCTCACAGCTATCTATCTTTCTATCTATCCTATCTATCTTTCTGTCCTATCATCTTTCCATCCCATCATCTATCTGTCTATCTCCATATAGCACATATACGTTTTTGAGGAAGCACAAAGGTATGCGCTCAAAAATGCCTCAAAATGCCATTATTGCTGTCAGTTAAATCGGAAAGCGTTAACGTTTCCATTGTAAGGAACAGCACTAACAAATGTGTACCCAGCCTAACTCTATAGAACATATAAATAAACCAGAGACAAAGGAGTATGATGCAAAAAATATATAATTGATTAATATTCATCAACAAACAAAAGTGTATATACAAGTATGTGGACAATTAAAAGAAAGAAGAAAATATGATGTTACAAAAGGTCCTATCTCTGGCAGTTATGCTAGCTACTTAACACAATGCTGCATGTGATTACAGACCCTATAAAGTCAAGAGCAGTGCTGTGGTCCTATTACTGCAACACTATAGCAAATGCAGCTGAAATCAGTAACAATGGTCTGGTACATGTTCATAATGGCAAAAAGGTCCAGCCAGAGTAGGACAAACAGAGTAACCTTAAATAGAAATTGATAGCCCCAACGTACGTTTCGCAGTTCAAGAATGTAGCTTCAGGGTGAAGAACTAAAGTGCAACACCCAGTGGTCTAGCAGGATTATATATCCCTTGCACCTGTCACATGATCTGCATCTCATGAAGCAACACTAGTAACGGTAAATACGTGTCCAGCCGCTGCCTCTCAAAGCCACCATCCCCACAGTCAAGGCCCGGGCATGTGCAGACACCATACAGACACCTGGAGAAGACGTTTGGGAGTGAGACAGCTATGCACCATGCTTAAAGCGATGTAAGTATGGTTGCTAAGTAGAGACAAGTAAATTAAAGCAGTAATGCTAGGGTCACACCTGGAAGGCACAATCCAGTAACCGGATCCATTACCGGATCCGGTATTGGACTGTGCCTTTATACTTATTTTAATCTGTAAAATTGCAACCCTCATTCCGGATCTGAATGCATTAATGCATCTGGTTTTGGAGTGAGGATTTTTGCAATTTTAAAAACAGCATCTGGATCCGATACCGCAAGGTACATTTCAGTACTGGATCCAGTTCCCATAGGGTCCCATGTTAAAAAAAACGGATCCGGTTTAGCAATTGGTCTGAAAAATGCAGCCTGCTTGATTTTTGCCGCAGGCTGCAAAACCAGATCCGGTAACCGGATTGCAAATAGTGCAATCCAGTTTTACAATGGAAGCCTATGGGCGGCAGATCCGGATCCGGTTTTGAGCATTTTTAATGCTCAAAACCTGATCCGGATGGATAAAAAAAACGCAGGTGTGACCCTAGCCTAAGGGAAACGAGGGAAGTCAAAGCAAAATGCATATTGTTAAAGGAAGATAATCCAGAGTTGGCTCACATATTGTCACCCGCTTAGATTGCACTGACTCTTTTGGATGCTGCTGTGTGTGTTTGCATTTCTTCAGGAGCTGCATGAGGTTCAGGTGTGAAGGTCTTGCTCAGCTGCTAGTTGATGTGAGGCTTGGGTGTGACTGTCATGAAAGTATGAATATGTTTTATTATTGGAAGAGGTTGGACAATCAGCCAAAACCTATACATAAGGCTTTGTCTATCCTGAGGGATTTCTGTAGATCCAATTCTACATGCAACCCCCACTCTCTCTCTCTCTCTCTCTCTCCCCCTCCCCTATCCAACTTTTACGATTGCAGAGCAATAAATAGCTGGAGCTGAGTTAAAGTTGTATCTTTCCCGCTCAAAGGTTCTTTGTCTGGAAAGATAGTTTTGTGAATGTCAGATTTAAGAAGACTCGTTCATGCCATATACACTTAATTCATATTTTTAGATTATTCACCGTTTTGCACATTAAATTATATGTCTTGTATATCTATGTAACACTCAGGAACCTGGGAAATGAGTTCTGGCTTTCTGAACATCATAAGTAGTTATATTTGGTATCAATATTCTCAGAATTAAATTACATTAAATCTGAGGTGTATATCATGGATGTGAGCCCACCCCATCCCCAGATATGAAGAATGAAGATTTATTAAGCATGGTGAAAGAGGAGGTCTCAGAGGTCCCTCCTACCAGGAAGTGGTAAATCGACAAGGGGGGCCACAAGTTCTCTCCCTTTAATAAAACCAGAGAAGCCATTTTTGGGTGATTCCATCCAGGGGCATGGACATAGCAAAACACTACCAGCTGTGTGGGGAATCATACCTTTCTGGGGAGCTGCCCCCCCCCACGGATCTACGTTTATCCATGCGTGGCTAGGTCTGGCAAGTTCTCTTTTATTCCTTTTATTTTTATAACTGTTTATGCATACATGTAAATTGTCTCTTATGTAATACCTTGTAAATCTTTTATATAATCACTGCCCATCTTTGGGAGTAAAATATTATAATTTACTAGTCTCGATCTCCTTGTCCTATGAACGAGCTCACGACCTCACTGTTCGTTTTACGCTATAATACAGGTTACCGATCCACCTGAAAGAGATCGGTGGTGGCAGCTTAATTTTGGTATTTATGTGATATTGTGGGCCTGAGGGTGACTGGATCGAGGTATATATATGTTCCTAGCAGGAACTGGTGGTATATATACATCCTGTCACATCACGTGCCGCAGTAGACAACATAAATTAGGGCAGCTGGGCTCCTTTCTTATCCTCTGGCAATACTGGATTTGGCCAGCAGGCTAAGGGGGCACCAGAGAGCTGCAGGTCCTGACAAAGTCTTCATGACAGTCAGTCACCTGCAATCCCCTCCCGCTGGCCTTTAAATAGCTTTTCCTCTACCCTGTCAGATGCTGTTGTTTGAGTTATTTACTCTTGGTCTCTTTGCTGTGAAGTTGCTCTGCTGCTGGGCTGAAGTCCTTCCAGGAGTTCCCTTACCTTGGGAGAAGCTGTGGTTCCTGATCCGTGGGTGGAGGTAGGGGCCCCCAGTCTAGGGCTAATCAAGAGCTTAAGGTGAAAGGATAGTGACTCGGACCTCTTTGGTATCAGAGGTACTTCCGAGATCAGGGCGAGCAAGGGACCCCCAGTTCCAGGGTCAGATTAGCTCCCCCTGAATCCCTTCGCCCATAACACCATCCAGTCACCTGATTTCTTCACCTGTCAAGCGTGACATTAACAACGGCCTAACTGCTTTTTTTCTCTCTGAGCCATTATGTCTCAGACATCCTCCGCAGATGCCTTTTCACAACTGATGCAGACTATCTCAGCAGAGGTCACTGGTCTGCGGACGCAGGTAGTGCAGCAGCTGCAGCAGGTTGTGGGGTATCTGGCCTCCGCTTACGCCCATACCATACCAGAACCCAAGATATCTCTTCCAGATATATTCTCTGGGGAAGGAATCAATTTTGTTCAGAGGCCTGTAAACTTTATTTCAGGCTTTGGCCCCGTTCATCTGGGAGCGAGGAACAGCAGGTGGGGATCATACTCTCCCTTCTTAGGGAGACCTGGGCCTTCTCCCTCCCAACCAACTCACCATCCCTGCGGTTGGTGGGCGGGTTTTTTTGCTGCTCTGACTCAGGTGTACGGAGAACCAGACAGGGTGAATCTTGCTGAGTCAAACCTTCGTAAACTCAAGCAGGGCACACGGGCAGTGGTGGAGTACTGATTGGAGTTGCGGAGATGGGCGACTGACACCCAGTGGAATGACCCTGCCCTCAGGAGTCGGTGCTGCCTGGGTTTGTGAGCTAGACTGCAAGACACCCTGGTTCAGTACACCGCACTTGAGTCATTGGAGGCTGCGATGTCCCTAGCCCTCAGGGTAGACAGACGTCTGAGGGAGACCGAGACCAACTTTGTCCCCTGTGACTATCCCTGTTGAGGAGGCTCCACGTGATGAACCTATGCAGTTGGGGGAAGTAGGCCCTCGTGTTAAACCTCCTGTAGTTTCAGTTCATCAAGTGGGCGGATCTTGTTTTTATTGTGGACAAACTGATAATTTTATTAAGGCTTGTCCACATCGCTCCGCGACAAATACGCAGTCTTAGAAGCAGCCTTCCTCAGGTCGTTCGGAAAGAGACAACCAGAGGGTCTATGTTTCTTTTTTTTTCTAAGTCTCCGTTTACGCTGCCTGCCAAACTGCTGGCAGACGGAAAAACTGAGACTGTACCGGTGCTGGTTGATAGCTGAGTGGGAGTCGATTTTATGGATTATCGCTTTGCGCAGACTCATGGCTTCATCTGTAGCGCATTAGCGAGACCCATTGCTATCTCCGCCATTGACTAAGTTCCGCTCAGCCAGAAGGTATTATCCCAAGTTGTGCATAACTTGAACTTGAGCATAGGAACTCGTTACCAAGAGGTCCTCTCTTGTCACATCTTGGAGAATTTACCTACCCCCATTGCTTTGAGCCTTCCTTGGCTGAGAAAACACAACCCGGTAATTGACTGGCGGGTCCAGGAGGTGGTTCGCTGGGGTCATGCCTGTGAGGATACTTGACGTGGTATGTCCATTTCTACCATGCTGGTGAATTCTACACCACCTTCTCCTCCCGAGGGGGTTAGGAATTTGCCAGGGGGTGGGGGTACAAGCCACACTCCGGACTCCTAGTGCCTCTAGGCATCATCCTAGAAAAAGGGGCAGGGAAGTGCAGTTGTTTCTACTATGCATCCATAAAGAGGGAGTCCTAGAGTCCAGTGGGATGCCTCTGTTACTTGCTTACCTAAAACTGCACCCTCTGATTGTGCCCGCATGTGTGAAAATAAACATACTAGTCCAGACCTGAGTGTGAATGAGTACATGTGGGTGTTGTCTAAGCACATCAGGTGGAGGCGTGCTGCTGGGGCTCCTAGTTCCGGGGTTATAGGACCGTTTCGGATATCGGCTGTTTGCAACCCTGTGCTGTTCTGACTGGAACTACCCCCAGTTTTGGCGACCCGCAACATCTTTCATATCTCATCACTCAGGAGATGTGGCTTTCTTTCGGACATGTCTGTTGTCGAGTCCGGAGGCATCTCTTAAAGAAGGAGGTACTGTCACGCACTTAGATTGCGCTGACTCTGTTGGATGCTGCTGCTGTGTGTGTTTGTTTGCATTTCTTCAGGAGCTGCTTGAGGTTCGGGTGTGAAGGTTTTGCTCAGCTGCTAGTTGATGTGAGGCTTGGGTGTGACTCACCTGCAATCCCCTCCCCCTGGCCTTTAAATAGCTTTTCTTCTCCCCCTGTCAGATGCTGTGGTCTCTGTGCTGTGAAGTTGTTTTGCTGCTGGGCTAAAGTCCTTCCAGGAATTCCCTTGCCTTGGGAGAAGCTGTGGTTCCTGATCTGTGGCTGGAGGTAGGGGCCCTCAGTCTAGGGCTAATCAGGAACTTAAGGCGAAAGGGTGGCGACTCGGACCTTCTCACCATTAAAGGTACCTCCAAGATCAGGGCCAGCCAGGGACCCAAAGTTCCAGGGTCCTGAATCCCTTCGCCCATCACACCATCCAGTCACCTGACTTCTACACCTCTCAAGCGTGACACATATATTAAGTACTTAACCATAATAATCATATGTCAAATAACAATTACATCCAGTATATACTGTACATAATATAATATAAAGTGTTCCAATAAATGGCTTAAGCTTTGCATGATGTCTTCATTATGATTCTTCCAAAAAATAAGCACAATTGACTGGTGACATTCCATCAGTGATGTATGAAAGTCTAATATGAAAGCAAAGCAATTAAAAATCAATCAAGACAAATATAAAATTCCACAGGTAGAAAGACAAGTAAAAGAGTGAAAACAGTGATGACTGATTGGATCCACTACAATGAGGCAAAACGTAAGGTCTCATTAAGGCCTTTCGGTACCACAGTGTTAAGGGTGACTATCCATTTAGCCTCATATTGAGCAAGGAGCCTTAATATTCCCACAACTGATCCCACCATTAACTACATTGAACCCTCTAACTGACAGGGACCTAGAGTCAAATTCACAATGTTGCTTGAAATGCCATGGGAGTGTTTTTAGAAGCATCATCTTCAATTGCCCTGGCTGCGGCAATGTCCATGACATGCTCTCTGACCTTAACTCGGAGCTCTCTGGATGTTGAACCCAGGTATGTCAGGGGGCACACACATATGGCAAAATATATTACTTATGTGGTGCTGCATGAAATATGATGTTTAATTTGGAAGGTACCATGACCATCAATAGAATTAAATATATTGCAAGAAAGGACATTGTTGCAGGTAAGCAGCATGGGAAACATTCCAAGGATGGACCTCTTGAGCCAAACATTTTGAATGCATGGCACAGAGTGGCTCTTAACAACAATATCCTGTAGATTCTTAGCATGTGTTGTCATCATTAAAGGAACACCTGGGATTACTTTAAAGAGAACTGTCCTAAAACGGGCCAGTGTTTTGGTTAAAATGGACTGTGCCATCTTCCACTAGTAGTTAAATGTGCCAATGAATAACTTTAGAATCCCTTGGTTTTTTGAGCGTGTACTGTAAAAATTTGATTCCTAGGGGTGCCCCTGGCCCTCAGGTACCGACCACTAGTACTCCTATTACTGTATCCCCTTTCTTGAAATGAGATCTTAAGATCCGCTGATTGTTTTTCAAATCTATAGTCAGATAAGTGAATTCACCTCATCCTAAGGAATTGGCTGCTTGGGATGGCTCAAATGGTAGGTGGACAATGTGCTGATGAGGCATATAAGAGCGAATTGACTAATGTGCCTTTTCTCTACACATCAGTTTGGATGAATCGGTTCTTATCCACTTTAATATTGACATAATATATATATATATATATAGACATCAAGAAAATCAATTCTAACTATGTGTATTAATTTAAGGTTCATCATGTTAGAACTGAGTTGCCTCATAAAAGTCTCAAGCTTCTCAGACATGCTCTGCCAAAGGACGAGAACATCATCTATATAGTTTAGCTATCATTGCACATGGGCACTGCCAGTCATTCTCCCAATGCCAAAGATGGCACTCTTCCAGTTCATAAGGAAGAGGCTGGCGTACGAAGGCACGCTGGCCACACCCATTGCAGTGCCGAACATCTGGAAGTAAAAAATGTCCTTAAACACAAAAAAGTTGTATGTGAGCGTAAAGTGGAGCAAGATCAAGATTTAAAGCACCTATGTCACCACCCCAACTGCTGCCTCCAGGAAAACACAAACTGCTTCAGTGCCATCATGCCATATACAGGTGTAGAGTGACTCTATGTTAGCGGTGGCAATAAGTATGTCAGTATTAATAAAGATGCCATCAATCCTTTTTAGGAAGTCCATTGTGTTCTTGACATAGAAGTCCATGAATATAAGCCTTAAAGGGATCCTGTCACCTCCAGAATGCCTCCTAAGCTAGCAAAACATGTCCCTGCAGCATATTATCACTAATCTCACAATCCTTTTGTCTCCTAAAAGCATCCTGTGAAAGTGCATAAAAACGTTTTAATACTTACTCATTAGTGATTATAATTAGCAGGGGCCATATTCTTTAGTCACCAGGGCGGGCTGTTTTGCAGGCTCCAGGTTCCACCCTCTCTCTGTCTGTGTGCTGTGCTTGTGCAGGCTTTACCCTTCCCCCTCTCTATCACTCACAGAATGCAAACCATTAGTCCTGCCTTCAGCTCCACATCACAGCAGCACAGACTGGATCCTGGAGCTGCAAAACAACATGCCCTGGTGACTAAAGAATATAGCCCCTGCTAATTATAATCACTAATGAGTGAGTATTAAAACGTTTTTATGCACTTTCACAGGATGCTTTTAGGAGACAAAAGAAGTGTGAGATTAGTGATAGGATTCTGCAGGGAAATGTTTTGCTAGCTTAGGAGGCGTTTTGGAGGTGACAGGATCCCTTTAATAAGTATATTTTTCAGTTGTGCTGAAAAAGAAGAAGGAGGGCTATAAGGGAGTTTAATGTAGGTGTCCTTATCCTTCAGTTGGCGAAATGCCTCCTTTTTAAATTTGTCCATGGGCCAGACCACGATGTTGCCCTCCTGGTCAACTGCCTAGATGACCACATCATCCAATTTTTGTAATTCATTAAACACTTTCCTCTACTTATGATTTAAGTTATCAAATGTATGTCATGTATGGCAGAATATGGGACTCTTCTGATAAGGAACATTAAGGAATATTTTTCAATCAGCTCCAAACACCTCTATTCACAGGGAATTTACAGAATACAAACTATCATTATTTGTTTTTATATTCCACAGAAATTCCTCAAAAGCATTATATATACAGTTGTGGCCAAAAGTATTGACACCCCTGCAATTCTGTCAGATAATACTCAGTTTCTTCCTGAAAATGATTGCAATCACAAATTCTTTGGTATTATTATCTTCATTTAATTTGTCTTCAATGAAAAAACACAAAAAAGAATTGTCCTAAAGCCAAATTGGATCTAATTCCACACCAAACATAAAAAAGGGGGTGGACAAAAATATTGGCACTGTTAGAAAAATCATGTGATGCTTCTCTAATTTGTGTAATTAACAGCACCTGTAACTTACCTGTGGCACCTAACAGGTGTTGGCAATAACTAAATCACACTTGCAGCCAGTTGACATGGATTAAAGTTGACTCAACCTCTGTTCTGTGTCCTTGTGTGTACCACATTGAGCATGGAGAAAAGAAAGAAGACCAAAGAACTGTCTGAGGACTTGAGAAACCAAATTGTGAGGAAGCATGAGCAATCTCAATGCTACAAGTCCATCTCCAAAGACCTGAATGTTCCTGTGTCTACCGTGCGCATTGTCATCAAGACGTTTAAAGCCCATGGCACTGTGGCTAACCTCCCTAGATGTGGACAGAAAAGATAAATTGACGAGAGATTTCAACGCAAGATTGTGCGGATGGTGGATAAAGAACCTCGACTAACATCCAGACAAGTTCAAGCTGCCCTGCAGTCCGAGGGTGCAACAGTGTCAACCCGTACTATCCGTCAGCATCTGAATGAAAAGGGACTGTATGGTGGGATACCCAGGAAGACCCCACTTCTTACCCCAAAACATAAAAAAGCCAGGCTGGAGTTTGCCAAAACTTACCTGAGAAAGCCTACAACGTTTAGGAAGAATGTGACCAGCAATGAGTCCAGACCTGAATCCCATAGAACACCTGTGGAGAGATTTAAAAATTATTATTATTATTTATTTATATAGCGCCATTAGGTTCCATGGCGCTTTACATGAGGATGAGGGAGACAAGAACAAGTACATTAAATCTAGGCGATCAGGACGTACAGGTACAGGAGGGGCAGGGACGGCAGTTTGGAGAAGGCACCCTTCAAATATCAGGGACCTGGAGCAGTTTGCCAAAGAAGAATGGTCTAAAATTCCAGCAGAGCATTGCAAGAAACTCAGTGATGGTTACCGGAAGTGGTTGATCGCAGTTATTTTGGCTAAAGGTTGTGCCAATACTTTTGTCTGGCCCATTTTTGGAGTTTTGTGTTAAATGATCAATGTTTTACTTTTTCCTTCATTCTCTTTTGTGTTTTTTCATTGAAGACAAATTAAATGAAGATAATAATAGCAAAGAATTTGTGATTGCAATCATTTTCAGGAAGAAACTGAGTATTATCTGACAGAATTGCAGGGGTGTCAATACTTTGGCCACAACTGTAGGTGAGTATAATTTGTGTGTGTCTGTCTTCCAGCTCCTGTTTCCGGCTTATACACATCACCATACTGTATATATACAGGTCCACACTATATCCTATATTGCAATACTTCTTTGTATACCTGGAGTCTCAAAAACTTGGTTCGCAGGCATAGCAGATGACTCACCGCGGCCGGCTGACTCCGGTTTAGACAGGCGATTCTTCTTCCCTCCTTGTCACGGGTGGACCGCGCCTGCCGGTAGTGGGGCCCGGTGTAGTGCAGATCAAAAGTGAAGACGTCCTTGTGGAACAGATTAAAAGGGGTTTAATTTGTTTTATTCGTGACGCCACCTATGAGTAGATTCGGTAAGGGTTACCGACGCTGCGGAACCCCCGTGGGATGGACAGCAGCAAGATGTTACGCTCCCCACAGGCTGAGCGGTGATCCCCGGAGGCTGGAGCTGCTCAAGATGTTGTGCGGCAGCTGCGGTTACCTTGTTGTGCGGACGGACAGTTCATAAGGAAGCACGGACACAGAAAGTCTCTATAACGGTTCTTTACTGTAACCAGTAAGCAGTACATGGCATACAGTGGTTGAGTAGTAAACCGGGTGGACTCAGCAATGACGATGTCCCTCAGAGATCCGCAGTGTTCCTCCATTCTACCTACTTAGTTTCTTTTGCCAGCGTCGCCCAGGAATACCAGGTCGGGTACGGGGAGGCTGCTTCAATGCCCTATCCATGATTTACGTTCTGGATGCTTTGGGGAGCCTTGGATCCCTCAGTGGGTACACCGCTGGTTAGACGACTGGAAACTGGCTGGTGGTGGGGTGCTCCTGTAAAGCTGATCCTCCACTCTTCTGGTTCGCGTGGCAGAGGTGAACTGCTGCCAGCTTCGGTACCAGTGAACCGGCTGTGAGTTGTGGGCACGGGAGTCTTTTGGGAACCCGTGTAGATATGCCCAGTCCCGGTGGTTAAGGCCTCAGGTGCTGACACCCGACCGGTGACGGCCCAGGGGCCCGCACGGGGTGCGGAGCCCCCGCTCCTCTCCAAGCTCTAGTCTGCTCTTGTCAGGTTCTAGATCTTCTTTTCAACTCTCTCTGTTCTCTAGATTATTGTGTTCTACTACACTACCCTAACACTCCACCCACCAGGACCTATGATTGGTCCCCTGTTCTAGGTGTTGCATGTTGGGTTGGATCTCCAAGTTAACCATTTCATTGCTGAGTCAGAGGATATTGCGGCTGCATTTGTGGCTGCAATACCCTCCTGTGACGCACTCGTTGCGGGGCGCCACACTCCCCCTTGGTTGAATACGCTTGTCCTCAAGCGTCACACTACTCACATTACAGAGGTTTTTATATTTTATAACAGGTAATACACTTTTATTAATGACAAGTCATATATGCATAAAAGTGAAAGAGGTAAATAAACAGGTTAACACATTACGCGGACCCGGCGGGCGGTCGGCTGTCCTTAGAATAACAGTTCAGGCTGTAGCCGCCAAGTCGCGGTGTTACGGTGGAACAGGAAGAAGTCTCTTTTAATAGCAAAGTTCAAACAACAACTCAAGTCACTGATGGATGGCAGTGTTCCGGACTCGTATAGCGAACCACCCATCACGGCATATATGGCGCTCATAGGTTACTATGTCCCCTCTATACAAGTCTCGGCTTGGATGGCCTCGCGGTAGGTGCGATTCCACATCACGGCGCCCCACAAACACTTCGGTACTCACACCCTCCTCCCTTACGAATCCCCACCCGGTGGACAAGTTAAATGTGCTTACCCACCCGGTTTTCCGGAATTGCTCAGGCAATGGAGATTGACGGCGGGCCTCGGCGCGAGCCTGCATGTTGGCTTGCAGACGAGTGTGCCACTCGTCTCTCCGGATACGACGTACCTCTTCGTCGGAGTGATGCGGCGTGTGGATAAAGTCACTACGGCGTGCTGGTTGTTGAACCGCTCGAGATTGGTGGGCAGTCTGGAGTGGAGCCCGGTTCAACAGAACCGGAGAAGATGCTGTTGCGGCGGCACCCGACCAGTGCACCCGAGCTGACCGCCCGGCAGAAGGGTTCCGTGTGTCTCCCCAGGCGAACCCAGTGTAGAGATCCTCAGCTGGACTGTAGGTCTCCTCGTCATCCTCCTCGACCTCCTCGATGACTACGTCGGGCTGCTCGGCTGGCGAAGACGATGGGATGGAATCCTCTGGATCGGTGGGTGGCTGTGCTGCAAAGTTCTCCTCAGGGTCGTTGTGCAGGACTTCCAGGCTGCCTGCCTCTTCTTCTGTAGCAGCGGGAAGTGATGTTTCAATCCCGGTCACCAGGTAGGCCTCTGTAGTTGCAGAGGAGGCCTCCGGTTCAGGGAGAGAAACAGGCGACAGTCTCGGTAGTGTGGAAACTAGTCGCGGGTTCCGCAGGTGGAACCAGGTAGATGTCAGCTTCTTCGTGGGAGTGTATTGGAAGCTCCGGCTCTGGAACGGGGTCGGCTGTGGTTTCGTCCGCTGGAACGGGTCGAGCTGTGGTCCTCACAGGAATGATACAGTCTATGGGCTCCGGTGACGAAGCAGGACAGGTGGTGGGCGATGGTGAGGTAGTTGAAAAGCTGGCGATGTCGTCTGGGCTTGGAGAAGCTGTACCCGGTCGGCTCTGCTGCATCGCATGATGGAGTCTTCTGCCTAGGGTCGCGCTCCAGCTGCGAATCGTCCACTCCACTGTCTCAAGTAGTCGCACCCGTAGGTCTTGTAGAGCCTCTAGCCAGAAGTCGGGGCTGCCGTCTACGGTAAGGGCAGGATCCGGACCCGGTTGGCCTATGGCTGCTCTGGCCTCCGCCTCGACCTCTCGCATTAGGTCTTGGAGTCTCGTGCTGGCCATTCTCTTCTTGGAGGGAAACCACACCCGTTCAACCGGTAAACGTTCTGGTAGAGCTGGTGAAGAAGTCTGTCTGACTGTCTGTGACACTCCCATTTTCTCTGGGCTTTTGTAGTCCAATGGTGGGAAAAGTCTTTGGGGTCCGCCCCCATGGTTGATTCGAGCAATCAGGGCGGACAAAGAGTTTGGCGCCTTTTGTCTTTAGCCCTCCCACGATGAGGGGGGGGTTGACTCACTCCTGGGCTTGCACGTGGCGGCTTCTTGTGGCGGGAACGCCATCTTGGGCGCCATCTTGACCCAATGGTGAAAAGGCGGGAAAGTTCTTTTAGGGACGAACAAAGTCCAAATTGTAGACAATAAAGTCCAGTTTAAGCACAATATACCCGTTGGGTAACGGGCCTGCTCGTATCCTGTTCGTGACGCCATTTTCTGACTCACCGCGGCCGGCTGACTCCGGTTTAGACAGGCGATTCTTCTTCCCTCCTTGTCACGGGTGGACCGCGCCTGCCGGTAGTGGGGCCCGGTGTAGTGCAGATCAAAAGTGAAGACGTCCTTGTGGAACAGATTAAAAGGGGTTTAATTTGTTTTATTCGTGACGCCACCTATGAGTAGATTCGGTAAGGGTTACCGACGCTGCGGAACCCCCGTGGGATGGACAGCAGCAAGATGTTACGCTCCCCACAGGCTGAGCGGTGATCCCCGGAGGCTGGAGCTGCTCAAGATGTTGTGCGGCAGCTGCGGTTACCTTGTTGTGCGGACGGACAGTTCATAAGGAAGCACGGACACAGAAAGTCTCTATAACGGTTCTTTACTGTAACCAGTAAGCAGTACATGGCATACAGTGGTTGAGTAGTAAACCGGGTGGACTCAGCAATGACGATGTCCCTCAGAGATCCGCAGTGTTCCTCCATTCTACCTACTTAGTTTCTTTTGCCAGCGTCGCCCAGGAATACCAGGTCGGGTACGGGGAGGCTGCTTCAATGCCCTATCCATGATTTACGTTCTGGATGCTTTGGGGAGCCTTGGATCCCTCAGTGGGTACACCGCTGGTTAGACGACTGGAAACTGGCTGGTGGTGGGGTGCTCCTGTAAAGCTGATCCTCCACTCTTCTGGTTCGCGTGGCAGAGGTGAACTGCTGCCAGCTTCGGTACCAGTGAACCGGCTGTGAGTTGTGGGCACGGGAGTCTTTTGGGAACCCATGTAGATATGCCCAGTCCCGGTGGTTAAGGCCTCAGGTGCTGACACCCGACCGGTGACGGCCCAGGGGCCCGCACGGGGTGCGGAGCCCCCGCTCCTCTCCAAGCTCTAGTATGCTCTTGTCAGGTTCTAGAGCTTCTTTTCAACTCTCTCTGTTCTCTAGATTATTGTGTGTTCTACTACACTACCCTAACACTCCACCCACCAGGACCTATGATTGGTCCCCTGTTCTAGGTGTTGCATGTTGGGTTGGATCTCCAAGTTAACCATTTCATTGCTGAGTCAGAGGATATTGCGGCTGCATTTGTGGCTGCAATACCCTCCTGTGACGCACTCGTTGCGGGGCGCCACACAGACCCCTTAGTGATTGCCGCCTGGTCTATGGTGGAGCTGATGTCTGCGCTTTACTTCAGATGAATGCATGTTCGCCGGTGCCGCCAGGACCAAACTCTGCTCAGCTATTCCTTTGGTAACTGCCAGCCAATCATAGGCCAGAAGCTGTCAGCTGCTAACCTCTGATTGGTCAGCTGCTGCCATTAGTGTAGCTGTGAAGAGTTTGATCCCAGTGGCATGGTGAATGCGCATTCATTGGGACCTAGACAGGGACCGCAATCACCATATAATGTGTGTAGGTGTGTATATAATGTATATGTGTGTGTGTGCAAGATGGGCATTACTGCAAAAAGGGGATAATGATTGGGGCATTACCACGAAAAGGGGATAAAGATGGAACATTACTGCAGGATTGGGATATTGATGGGGGTGTTACTGCAAAAAGGGGATAATGATGGGGAGATTACTGCAAGATGGGGAGATAATGATGGGGGCATTATTGCAAGATGGGCATAATGATGGGGCAATGATTACTGCAAGAAGGGGAGCAAGATGGGGCATTACTACAAGAAGGGGATAATGATGGGGCATTACTACAAGAAGGGGATAATGATGGGGCATTACTTCAAGATTAATTGATAAGCAGAAAGAGAAACAGCAGTCACCGGTTCTTCTTGTGCAGAGTGTATTAGAAGTTGGGGTTACATCAGTGCAGGGAGGGGGTGCAAGAGTGCCAGACTATGGCTTGCCATTTTGTGCCATGTGCACTTCCACGGGCCCTAACTTCTAATAAAATATGCACAAGAAGAACCAGTGAGTGCTTTTTCTCTTTCTGCTTATGAATTGTCATTGGACTTTTGGACTCTGAAACGCACCACAGTGGCTCAGCTGTCTCATAAGGAGTTTTCACTGAATGACCAGGAATACAGTGCTGTGCAAATTCATTGAGGCAAAGCCTTTTTTAAGTAAAATCGTAAGTTGGTTACCAGTCAATGATTCAAACCAGTTTTAACTGCTTTGAACAGGTGTGAGTGTACAACCTTGAGTAACAAAATGTGGTTTGACTGGTTTTAGTCAGAAAATAACAGCTAGCTGCCCTCTCAGCTTCAGTTGAGAGCTTGTTTCTGTGAGGAGTGGTTTAGTGTACTTTTTTTCTCTGTGTGATTCGTGCCTGTAAAAATGAATGTTACTCCACGGAGGAGGTCTATAACTATTACTCTTAATGAACATACAAGTCTGACTGTAAGAGAATTCGCTTTCGCTGTTGGTACTGGAAAATCTACCATTTTAAGAATAATTCGCACACACAATGAAACTGGATAGTTTTCTCCAAAACGAAAAGGGAAATGTGGAAGAAAAAAGGAAAACGACACCAAAAACTGATAAAACACTTATCAGCAATAGTAAAACTAATGCAAGAAAAACAAGTAAAGACTTAGTTGAGAAGAGAAATCGGGCACTGACCTTGTTGCATTGAAGTCTTGTGTGCAGAGGCATTCATGGATCTGGGTTGCTCAGCTGTAGATGCAGATTATCAATTAAGAACTTAGAAAGAAAACAACGGCACTCCGGGATCCTTTATTCCAAGAACAGCTTTATTCCAGAAAGTTTACATCGGTGGGTGCAGGGAAAGGAGGACGGAGGGCCGATGGTGACCGTTTCATGTGCTTTGTACACAGGACCCGCTGAAGCATGCAAAGCACGCGAAACGGTCACCGTCGGTCCCTCCGTCCTCCCTTCCCTGCACCCACCGATGTAAACCTTCTGGAATAAAGCTGTTCTTGGAATAAAGGATCCCGGAGTGCCGCTGTTTTCCTTCTAAGTTCTTAAAAACAAGTAAAGACCTCCAAAGAGACTTGTTCGCTGCAGGTATTGATATTAGCGATTCGAGTGTACGGCGCAGGCTTCTGGAAGTTGGTCGGAGGGCAACAAAGCCAGTAAAGAAACATCTTCTGAGATCTCCAATGAAGGCAAAACGTCTCGCAAAAAAATATAAATCTTGGACAACTAGCCAGTGGAAAAAGGTAATTTTCAGTGATGAAACCCATCTTTTTGTTCAAGGGTACAGAACAAGTGTTGTTAGAAGAAGCAAAAATGAGCCATTGCGAGCTGATCATATTCAACAAACTGTAAAACACCCTCAAAAACAGATGTTTTGGGGCTTTTTTACAGCTGATGGTCCAGGGAGCTTATTTCCTGTTGATGGTATGATGAATTCATCCAAATACATAGACATTTTAAAACGTTTTATTGTGCCATTCATGGTTAAATTTGAAGGGACATTCCAACAAGATTTGGCTCCATGCCACAAGTCCAAGTGTGTGAAGAAATTCATAGAAGAAAATAAAATAAAAGTGCTGGACTGGCCTGGCAATTCACCAGACTTAAATCCTATAGAAAATTTGTGGAGCATTGTGAAGAGACGTCTTGGCAAAATGGACTGTACAACCAAAGAACGCATGATAAACAGTGCCATACAAGGGTGGTTCCATGATGAAGAATTGAAGAATTTACGTAAAAACTTGGTAGAATCAATGCCAAAACGCGTTGACAATCTCATATCTGCTAAAGGAGGACGTATTTCTTACTACAATTAGTATGTAACCGTGCATTATTACATATACAAAAATATGTGTTTTTTTGCTTTGTCCCAATTAATTTGCACAGCACTGTAGGACACTGGTTGGTCTTCCGAGTGGTCCCTGGCATGTCTGTTTTTCCAGGTTATTGTAATATAGTAGAAGACGTGCACTCTGAGCTTTATTTCATAGGTAGAGGTGCCAATTGAGAGGTCTGGTGAACCCACAATGCAAATATGCACAAGCTCACCCACCCGGACCAGGGACCTACACAAAATGAAATAAAGTATCCCTAACGCAGGATCCAAGGATCCTATGTATAGCATGCAGGAGGATTGAAATATCGAAAGGGGTATTGATTCCCCCATACATAAAAGAAAGCAGCAAACATAGGCAACTACCGTGATCAAGGTCCTAGCTTGGACTGAAACGTTTGTTCCCTTGTTGCTACACCAATAAAAAAGACCACTTTTTTTGCAAACGAATCCTAAGAGTGTGCAATTGTTCATTTACCATATTTGCTTTTCCAGGTTAACATTACTTCAAGATGTTGGCCAAAATTACTTTATGAGGCTAAGACGAGTGAAAAATGTCCAAAAAAAGTGATCACAGCATGCACTAGTTTCTTCCTTGGGTTCAATGAGACTCATACATCTTAGTCTATGGGTGCTCCATCTCCAAAAAACAAAAATAAATTGGATTCCATAGGAAGGCACCATATAGCTTCGATTTTTGTGCATACAATGCACCCACTGCATTTACTCTCCATCTTCAAAGTTTTTCATTTGACAAATATTAAACATGCACGGTACTTCCACCTTCAAAAGAAGCTGCCAGAAGGCAAATTCACATCATTTTTTGCAATTTTATGTGTATCACTTCTATTAATGAAGCTGAATGAACAAAATAATACCTTCAACAGTACTTTCTTCTATACAGAAGTCATTTTCTATTTTTATACCCATTTCACTGTGGTCAAATAGGTTTCCAAAAAATCAAGTTAGCTATTAACATTTTATATGTAATCAAAAATTACTGAACCTTCAAACAAACCTGACTTATTGCCGACACTAAGAGATGAGATCATAGAGCACCGTAGTATGAAGTCTGGCTGATGCTGAGAGCCATGTGCGTCAAGGTATTGGCATGTTCTCATTTTAAGCTCTAGTGAGCAGGATCCTGTTGACTTTCACTTCAAAGTATTTCACTGTATCATAATCGGTATTATGGTTGATTATTTTTCTTTTTGCATACTCTAAAGTGGTTTCGACGGCAAGCATACAGCTGAAGCTTACAGTTATGTACCCCTAGGCATCATGTACACGACTGTGTTACGAATTTCTTTAGCACGGAGCAGTAATAATGCTTCCACTTCAGTGGGTGAAGCCTTTACTAATGGAATCCCACAAATAAACCTTTTTAGGTCTATGTATAAAATCTATTCGCAAAGGAGTCTAATAAGAGTGATACATCATGTGTCAATGATACTGAAATATAGCTTGAAACAAGGGACATCGATTCCAGTGGAGTTTCCAAACCAGTTTAAAATAAGTCTTTATTATTTATTTCCAATAAAAAAGTTACCAGCATAAGTATAACAAGTCCAGTATAGATTTCATAGGCCTAATGATTGAGGCAGATAGAGGCCCTAGAGATTATGCGGTTTGGCTATATGCGGTTTTCACAGTATAGCCGAAACATGTTGTCTCTAGGCCCACTGTGTGCCTCAATCTTTATGCCTATGAAATCTATTTACAGGGATTGTTTGTGATAAATCAGCACAGTTGTCATATATGTTGGGGGTATACTTTTCAGGTCATGGAGCCCCAAGGTCAGTGAAGAACTTTGTCCTAGGGCTCATTCGGATGTCATCGGTCTGATTTTGACAATGCACTACAATGCATGGACTGGCCGTGGATATCCCAACTGGATATTGACAGGTTTATATATTTTTGAAGCTGTGACACTGGGGTCGGGAGAGCCACAGCCAGTTCATACAATATCGAACCAATGTACACGGACATCTGGATGAGGCTTTACATTTATTGTGCCTGATTGAAATCTTCATCCTGAAGTCAACAGTATTCTGCTATGTAAATCTAGTATAGAATATAGTAGAAACTTCTCTGACCTTATTTTTTATAAGCTGTGCAAAGTATGCTGTGGGGGTAATTTTTTAACATTTTAATTTTATATGCCAATTTTGTTATGACTTTAGCTTGAGATTTGCATGACTCAACGTATTTGTGCACCAGGAAAACAAATCAAAGTGGTCTTGAGCAAATTGTCACTTCAGTAAGGGCCACGTCACACACACAGATATTTGTGCAGATATTGTTGGCAGATCTCTGGTTGCAGTGAAATCATGGACACATTGTCCCATTTGTACACGGCCACAAAATGGAGCAATGTGTCCATGATTTCACTGCAACCAGAGATCTGTGAACAATATCTGCACAGATATCTGTGTGTGTGACGTGGCCCTAAGGAAGTGAAAAACTTTAAAGGTACCTCTACACGCGGCAACTTTTCTAGGAATTTCACTGGCAACTTACTGGTTGCAGTGCAATCATGGAGACATTGTTCCATTTGTACACAGCAACAAGATAGAACAATGTGTCCATCATTTCACTGCAACCAGTAAGTTGTCAGTGAAATTCCTAGAAAAGTTGCGGCATGTAAAGGTACCCTTAAGGACCCGTCACACGCAGCAATATTATTAGGCAATTTCACTGGCAATTTGCTGGTTGCAGTGAAATCATGGACACATTTTTCCATTTGTACATGGCGACAAAATATGAACAATGTGTCCATGATTTTACTGCAACCAGCAAATTGACAGTGAAATTGCCTAGCAATATTGTTGCGTGTGACGGTACCTTTATGCCACCGAAATCGCTGCTGAGGCCGTTGTTGTGTCACCAAACTTGTGACTTAGCAGCGATCTCTCTAGCGATCTCGCTAAAGGGCCTGTTTCACGCTTCAATAGTCTAACAATCCGACCAACGATCCGACTTGTCCTAGATCGCTTGAACGTCGTTCAATGATCGCTAGTGAAATGTCACACGTACAGATATCGTTAACGACTCAGCAACGATTCCATGACAAGCAAACGATACTTGCGGTCGTTAGATCGCCTACGTCCTTCATTTCTCAATAGGTGAGGTCGTTAACGACATCGTTATTGAGGTGTCACACACACCCATGCTGCAGGTTGGACGAACAATCATCGGTTGGTTTTGAGTTCCGGTTCAAAGACCTCCGATGAACAATATGCCCAATTATCGTTGATTGGATGAAAATGTCACACTGAACGACATCGTTACGACGTCGTTTGAACGACTGAAAACCCGTGATGTTTCAACAATATCGTTAACGATATCGTAGCATGAAACTTTATTAGCTTCAATTACAGTCACTAAAACTGGTACAAAAGAAAGTGTTAATAAACTAATAGGAAATTCTCCTAGAAAAAAATTAACAAATACCTCTCAGTTAGACACTGGCATTACATCCATTGGTGGATTGGGGGAAGGTAAACTGATGTGTAATACATGAGGAATTCCCAGAGCAAACATTTGTTATCTGGACCTCTGAACCTGACTGCAGTCCTTTTTTATATTTTATCTCCTGAGAGTCTCATTCTTCTTCTCCTCCACTACCTCATCCCCCACTAGACATTTTTCTGCTTTATTCATTAACTGTGCACAAAAAGTCCATGACTTTATGATGCCTAAACGCCTAGGCACGGTCAGGAGTGTAAAACCAATGGCCGGAGACCACCTGAATGCTACGGAGCCAGCGGGGCACAATGATGT
Organism: Allobates femoralis; assembly: GCA_033576535.1. Classification (NCBI taxonomy): domain Eukaryota; kingdom Metazoa; phylum Chordata; class Amphibia; order Anura; family Aromobatidae; genus Allobates; species Allobates femoralis. Next base: position 59,119,212 of record JARQOC010000011.1, on the reverse strand, counting down.
CACTATAGTGAGTCCGTTGTGCAGAGCTGTGGAGCTCTCAACACGGAGACTGGAGCAGAGGGGGAATGAGGAGAGGTGAGGGGTTTTTTTTGTGTTTTTTTTTTTAAATCAGTGAGTACATAATACTGTATGGATTACTATGGGGTGCATCATACTATTTGGAGGACTATTGGAGGTGCATTATCATTTATAAGGACTATGGGTGTATTATAATATATTGAGGACCATGGGGGCATTATACTATATGGAGGACTATGAGGGGGGGCATTACACTTTATGGAGAACTATGGGGTGCATTATTCTATATGGAGGACTATGGGAGGTACATTATAATACATGGAAGACTATGGTGGTCGATTATATATGGAGGACTATGTGGTGCATTATACTGTATGGAGCACTATGTGGGACCCATTGCTATATGGAAGACTATGTGTGGCCCATTATACTATATAGAGGACTATGGGAGTGTATTATACTATATGGAGGGCTGTGTGTGGCCCAATATATTATATGGAAGGCTATGTGGGGGCCATTGTAATTTTTGGTGGCCTATGTTGACGTCATTATGTGTGGCCCACTGGGACGGGGTACTCGGTACCGGACCGGGGTATATGCTGGGGATGTCACGGCAGTCCTTGGTCCGGACCGTGTCCCGAGCCCCACAAGTAAAAGGGCTATTTACAAGGGAGATTGTTGTCGTGATGCCACCCACGGGTTGTGGTCAGAAAGGGGACCACCGCTGCAGTGTACTTCTGTTGGAGGATGGATGGATGCTGCAGCAAGGTGGATGAGCCCGCCACGGGTCGGGGCTGCTCCTAAAAGGGTGTAAAGTGTAATAAAAGTTCTGTATACTGGGGAATCATACACAGGAGACTGGAGCAGGGTTCATCGGGTTTTACTGGCACGTTCTTCAGTTCAAACAGTACAGTTCACACAGTCACTTTACACAGGTAACTCCGGACACTCTGAACCCACTGCAGCCAGGCTATCTTCCCGAGACCCCTCACTCTCTCTGTAACCTTTCCGGCTTTCCTTCTCCTCAGTTCTTCCCTGTGGGATGCATGGCGGCAACTCGGTCCCTTTGCATGACTTCTCCCTGGGTGTGTGTGGGCAGCAAGTGTGAGTCCTATAGTGTTGCTGTACCTCCAACCCTTGTAGTAGGAACACTAACTTGGAATCAGTGTTCCCCGTCGGTTTGTCTGCGGAGCCGGCGTATAGCTGTAGTCCCCCTCAGAGCCGACACTCTGGTCCCAGCCTAGCTTAGGTGTCCCTGTCTTGCAAGGGATCACCGGCTCTTTCCAACTCGTGTGACTACCAGATACAACAAGGGAACCTATCCCATCTGTAGTCTGTCAACGCTGCCGTACTTCTCGGACCCGGTGACACCGGTCAGGTCCCTGTCCTTACTTTCCCTTGGACTGCAGCAATGGACGGGCTTTCTCTCCATGGATCTGCGTCTCTGTGGATTCTGTGCCTCCAGGGAGCCCTATCCCTCCAGGAAAAGTGTCTTTCTGTCTGCTGTTCTTGGCTTCTCTGCACCCACTGGCCTACTTGGTCTTTACAGCTCAACCCTCTTTGGCCTACTAACTCCTTCCGCCCACTGTTCCTCTTTTTGTACTGGTCTATCACCTGACCTACCTTCCCACCCACTTTCCTCAAACCCCACCACCCCTTGCCCGCCTAGAGTCCTGGGCTCCAGGTTGGGTGTTGTGCTCTTGTGGGTGTGTGTGTCTGTGAAGGTGTTTGTTGCACAAACTGTCTCCTATCTGCCTGGCTGCAGTTCCCTCATGTGGCCACCCTGGTCGCATGGGCGCCACAATTATATTATTTGAAGGGCTGTGTGGAGGCTATTATACTGAGTTGGTTGACAGGGTAGGGGGTACTCAGATACCGGGACAGGGGGTTACTTCGGTGGGAGATCACGGCTGGTTGGTTCCCGGTTCCGTGCCCTGGACCCTCAGTGGCATGGATGGGGGTGATGATAATGTGGGATGATAACGTGACGCCACCTGTGGTACCTGGTAATGGTTATCAGCGCTGCGGCTGGCCGCTGAGGTGATGGAAAGCAGCATTGGTAGTACAGCTCCCCACAGGTGGAGCTTTACCTCAGGGCAGCGGGGCAGATGAGGGGAGTAGTAGTCCTCACCTGCAGTGATGATGCTGTGGCCCTCCAGGCGCCGAATGAAAGGAGAACAGACACCACTTCAGCTCAAACGGGTCTTTACTTGCACCAGATGACCCTGACAGCCCCGGACCGGATCAGCACACAGAACCGGAGGACATATTAGCCGGTGTGCTGCCGGACGCAGCTGCCGCCATTGATTAATCAAGACCGCGGCTCGCAGGGAGCTAGCGCGGTCCTGAAACAACAGCGGCATGCAGCCGCAGGTGTCCAGTTCCCGGATCTTCCCAGACCGGTGCAATCCAGCCCCATAGGCTCCCATGTTAGGGAGCTCCGGATTGCACCGGATCCGGGAGGATTCGGGGGAATCCGGGAGAATACAGGAGACGGCAATTTGGGGAGATTTTTCTCGACGGACACAAGCAAAGTTTTTGTGTACAGTGAGAAAAGTCCGATTTCTCCCGGATTCTGCTGGAGAGATGGAAACTGGATGGCAGAGAGCTGCCATCCGACTCCATCCGGACTCATAGGATGCTATGGGACCAAAATCTGGTCTGGGGCTGTCTGGTTTACACCGGACAGCCCCGCACCGGACCTTACCGGGGTGTTAAGCCAGCTGAGCAATCTCAGTCTGGGTACTTAGTGTCTCCCCCACCTCATTGTTAGATTGTAAGCTCTTATGAGCAGGGCTGTCATTATTTTGCTTTAATTATTGTATTTTCTGAAAACTGTTACTTATGATTGTTTGAACATGAACCTCTGAATTATGAAGCGCTGCGGAATATGTTGGCGCTATATAAATAAAGATTATTATTACATAGACTGATAGTTTGCACATAAAAAACTTGCATCATGCAGTACTCTGATCCATTATTCAAATGAGGTATCCCTAATTATTCCTAATGTGTATAAAAAATTGCTTGTTTTTTGCTGCAAGTCAGGACATAAAATTTAAAAAAAAAATCACATAAGAAAGGCAATCGTATTAACAGTGGCGTAACTTCAGGCCCAGGGACCCCGATGCGAAAACTCCAACGGGCCCCCAATTATTGCAAAACTTTAATAGCATTAGCCTTTTTCTATAGGCCAAAGGGACTTTTGGGGCCCCCCTAGACTGCAGGGCCCGTGTGCGATCGCAACCCCTGCACCTGTTGTAGTTACGCCCCTGCATATTAACCAACACAATATTAATGCACCACAGGATGCCCCGGGGCCCATGATAAAGGTGGAGATAGTACAGGTGCAAAATACTGATGAAATAACCACACACACACCCTACCATTCATAGAGGGGGTGGTTGCCCATTAATATAATGCACACATGTAATGATTCTATAAGGCTCCAGTCACACACATAGGTGTAATGCAGTGTCTGGCTTACAGTCAATTGTTCAGTCCCATACTATTAAATCTGGTGGGTTATTGCACATGTGCTATTTTACCTTTAACATGGGATGGGGGGGAAAATCATTGCTGCATCCTGTAGTGTATTAGAATTGTGATCTGTTGGTAGATATGGCTACCTTCTTTCTGTGATGTTTTTTGTTTTTTTGAAATGTTCAATTTTCCACACTGTTGTAGTAATCCGCTCCTAGATGAATAAAGGCCCAGTCACACATAGCGATATCGTTAGAGAGATCGTTGTAAGGCCGGTTTCACATTGCAGGTTTGATCCGATCCGTGCCTGTCCGTGTAAACCGGACAGCCCCGGACTGGATTTTGGCCCCATAGTAGCCTAAGGGTCCCGGATAGAAGTCGGATGGCAGCTCTCTGCCATCTGGTTTCTATCTATCCGGGACAATCCGGGAGAATTCAGAATTCTCTCACGGACACAAAAACGTTGCTTGCAGCGTTTTTGTATCCGAGAGGAGAATATCTCCTCTAATTGCCTACTCCCAGGGCAATCCAGCGCTCCCTAACATGGGAGCCTATGGGGCCAGATTGCACCGGTCCGGGAGGATCCGGGAACCAGACACCTGCGGCTGCGGCTCGCGGGGAGCTAGCCGCTGTCCTGATTCATCAGTGGTGGCAGCATTGTGCGGCAGCACACTGGACCGGAGGGCATATGAGCCCTCCAGTTCTGTGTGCTGATCCGATCCGGGGCTGTCAGGTTCACCCTGACAGCCTCGGATCAGATCTGACCCGCAATGTGAAGCCGGCCTAACTGTGAGGTTATGTGTAACACTTAGCAGTGATCAGGCCCCTGCTGTGAGGTCGCTGATCGCTGCAAAGTGCTCTGGGTCAATTTTTGATTGTTGGCTTCCCGCCGGTCAGCAAGCATCGCTGTGTGTGACAGCGAGAAACCATTGATCAGTGACCTCACTGGCTGGTAACCATGGTAAACACCGGGTATCCGGGCAGCGTGCGCTGCCTGGATACCTGCTGTTTATCATAGTGACCAGTGTCCTCGCTGCTTACATGCAGCGCTAAGCTGGAAGGATGCTGGTAACATCGCATTCAGAGATGTGGGAGGTGGCTCCTATGCCCCTGATCGCTGGGGAGATCTGCCTGTTTGACAGCTCCCCAGCGACCAGGTAATGACGTTCCAGCGATCCCGGCAGGTCGTTATCGCTGTCGGGATCACTGGAGCAGTCGTTGTGTGTGTCTGACAGGGCCTTAAGCCTTACGGAAATCCAAGTTGTATCTAGAGGTCACATGGTGTGAACCAAGCCTGAACCCAACAAGATGCCAAAGAAATAAACCAAAAAACATCTACAATTTGTGTGAGCTTTTCTAGGAGAAAATAAATTGGAATCTGAGTGCTGAATCTCTGCCTGTCATCCATCCCGAGCTCCAGTACCTGTCAATACCAAAGTGCCAGGATAAACACTGGAAGCTATAGACCTCTACTGCTAGTGATGACGCCATTGATTGGGATCCACATATCATTTCTGGATGAAAAGGCCATCTGAGCATTACTACCTTCAAATATTGAGGAATAGCAATGTCCTTTTCCAGTGGATGGTGAATCATTCTTGCTTACGCCCATAGTTCTTAGCATTAGCAATGAAATCTGAAGCTAGTATTGACTAATGACCTAAGATGAGGTCATTTCTGTGAGGGGTTAATGGTGGTATTTTACTTCCCATTATCTCTGTTTCCAGGATCCAGTTACCAACTGAGTCAGAAAGAGTGAAAAGCTCAGGTCTGAGATCAGCACAGAGATGAACTGCGGTTACCATCCCCCTCCGCATCACAAATGAGTTACCCAAATGTTAGTCCTACTGAGTATTGTACATATGTTAGGCGAAATAATGATATGCTGAAGAAAAAACTTGTATAACATTGCCATAATTTAATGTAAATTCTTTCTTTCATGTTTCTAAAAAATAAAATAGTTTGCAGAACGTTTAGCGCAGTAAGGAGTCGGCCATTTGTTTTGGCTGAGCACCAGCTTGTGGTGGGGGGTTGAAGTCTATAGCTGGTATGACACATTTTACACAGACATGTTAGACTAAACATGGGAATGGTACCATGAAATAGTTTTTAAGAAAGACCCATAAAGGTTAACACAAACTATACAGATGGAACATGAAGGATTTTGTCAAAACTGACTTAATATTGAATTCCATTTTTTTAATGCAGATTAAACAGGAACCTTGCAAAGCTGAAGACGGTGGTGGCCTTTTGCAACCATAGATTGTATTTAGGTACTGCATACTGCATGTCAACACTAAGTTATATAACCTGTATGTAATTATTAGAGATGAGCGGATCTTTTGAAATTCAAATTCAACGACTTTGATGAATTTTCTCAAAAATTCAATTTGCAGCAAATAAATTCACATAAATTCACATAAAGCTTGCGATTGCTCATAAAATACGCATGGGGAGAAGAGAGGGAGACCAAGAGAGAGAACATTGTTGACTAAAAGAGTTTACACTATACAGAAGAGAGAGAAAGAGGACCCCACAGACCATCATGGTATATGGCCCCCCCATCCTAGTATATATGGTTTCCATAATGTCACACACATAAGAAAAGATTATACTCACCATCCATCTGCTCTCCCGCAGTGTGCCATCCTCTTATCATGCTGACAAGCTTACCAGTGTGTAAGCGTGTAACGCAGGGGTCTCAAACTCCAGGCCTCGAGGGCCACACACAGTCCAGGTTTTCAGGATTTCCTTAGAATTTGACAGTTGATAATTTGAATACCAACTGTCAAATGCCATGGAAATCCTGAAAACCTGGACTGTGTGCGGCCCTCGAGGCCTGGAGTTTGAGACCCCTGGTGTAACGTATGATAGCCCTTCCATGCGCACGATCCCACATGCTGTCAGCTGTCAGGATACACACTGCCTGGGATGATGGGCATGGTAAGCAATGACTACCCACTTTCTTTAATAGGAATAAACGTGATTGCCTGCGGCTGTAGTAGTGGCTCTTGTATGGCCACGTGTCCTTGCTGTTTAAGAAAATTAATATGTGCTGATCCCCCGTCCCCACCTCTAGGCACCGCCTTCAGTGTTGAGAGGTAGGTGGGATGATGGGCAAGGGGAGCAGTGCATATTCATTTTCCTAGACAGCGGGCACTCGTGATCACCCAACAGCTGCTGCCATACCCTGATAAAGGACATGAAGAAACAGCATTAGTGGAGGTGTCTTATATATACACACACCCACTTTGAGGTATTTATGCCCAATATCGATGATTATGTTTTCCTTTGGATTGGAATTTTACATATAGTACCTTGGTAAATATTACTATGTCTTTCACTATTATGCTGCTCAGTGCATTGATGTAGCAGTGTATCAGATATAATCAGAGTAATGCACCTTCTGTGATATGCACTATATATATTCCTTTATGCATTGATCTGGTATATTCATAGCAATTCATGACCTTATTTGGATATGCATTGTATATGCACATTTAATCTGTGTGGTAACCTGCTGTCAATATATGATATCCACTCCAAAATGAGGTGGTTGATGCCTTTTAATGGGCTTTCAAAAAACTCAACTCAGCAACGCTTCAGCCTTAACAGGCTTTTTTCTAGCCATATATTATCTATCTATTATATAATCACGAATGGGATTTTTGCCCCTTTTGAGTCCGCTCACGCTGCGAGTCAATGTCGTCATGTGGATACGCCCGAAGCATTGGCCGCGCAGCGGCCATTGCGAGCAGTTCTAAGGCGACTCGCTATGCCCGCGCAGCGGGCATGGCGAGTCGCCTTAGCAGCGCGAAGCATTGGCCGCGAAGCGGCCATTGCGAGTCAGAGACTCGCTCTGCTAGAATCCCGATGCATCTGCATCGGGCACCCAGCTAGTCTATTATATAATTGCGAATGGGTTTTTTGCCCCTTCTGAGTCCACTCGCACTGCGAGTCAGCGTGGTCATGTGGATACGCCCGAAGCATTGGCCGCGCAGCGGCCATTGCGAGCAGTTCTAAGGCGACTCGCGCCCGCGCAGCGGGCATGGCGAGTCGCCTTAGCAGCGCGAAGCATTGGCCGCAAAGCGGCCATTGCGAGTCAGAGACTCGCTCTTCTAGAATCCCGATGCATGTGCATCGGGCACCCAGCTAGTTATATATAAATGGACGGCAGCACTTCCCTCAAAGTGCTGCCAACCATTTTTTACATCTATGTATTGAGGCCTTTGGTTTCGTGGTACGGGAGATTGCAACCACAGTGGTATGATTTTTTTGTGATGTTTCATTTATTTTATCTCTCTCTCTATATATATATATACACACTACCGTTCAAACGTTTTGGGTCACCCAGACAATTTTGTGTTTTCCATTAAGAGTCATACTTTTATTTATGAAATGAGTTGCAAAATGAATAGAAAATATAGTCCAGACATTGACAAGGTTATAAATAATGATTTTTATTTGAAATAATAATTTTCTCCTTCAAACTTTGCTCCCTTTGCAGCAGTTCCAGCATTGCAGACCTTTGGCATTAGCTGTTAATTTGCTGAGATAATCTTAAGCTATTTCCCCCCCATGCTTCCTGAAGCCCCTCCCACAAGTTGGATTGCCTTGATGGGCCCTTATTGCGTACCATATGGTCAAGCTGCTCCCACAACAACTCAATGGGGTTGAGATCTGGTGACTGCGCCGGCCACTCCATTACAGATAGAAGACCAGCTGCCTGCTTCCCTAGTTCATACATAATTTGGAGGTGTGCTGCTTTGGGTCATTGTCCTGTTGTAGGATGAAATTGGCTCCAATCAAGCGCTGTCCACAGGGTACGGTATGGCGTTACAAAATGGAGTGATAGCCTTCCTTATTCATAATCCCTTTTACCTTGTGCAAATCTCCCACTTTACCAGCACCAAAGCAACCCCAGACCATCACATTACCTCCACCATGCTTGAAAGATGGCATCATGCACTCTTCCAACATCTTTTCAGTTGTTCTGCATCTCACAAATGTTCTTCTGTGTGATCCAAACACCTCAAATTATGATTTGCATGTCCATAAGGACCGCTTTAACACACACCAACTTCTGTGTCCAACTTCTGAACAGATCTCTGATTGCAGTGAAATCATGGACACATTGCTCAATTTTGTACACAGCCACAAAATGTAACAATATGTCCATGATTTCACTGCAATCAGAGATCTGTTCAGAAGTTGGACACAGAAGTTAGTGTGTGCAAAGCGGCCCTAACACTTTTTTCTAATCTTCCACTGTCCAATGTCTATGTTCTTTTGCCCATATTAATCTTTTCCTTTTATTACCCAGTCTCAGATATGGCTTTTTCTTTGCATTCTGCCATGAAGGCCAGCATCCTGGAGTCGCCTCTTCACTGTAGACGTTGACACTGGCGTTTTGCGGGTACTATTTAATGAAGCTGTCAGTTGAGGAGCCGTGAGGCATCGATTTCTCAAACTAGAGACTCTAATGTACTTGTCTTGTTGCTCAGTTGTGCAGCGGGGCCTCCCACTTCTCTTTCTACTCTGGTTAGAGCCTGTTTGTGCTCTCCTCTGAAGGGAGTACTACACACTGTTGTAGGAAATCTTCAGTTTCTTGGAAATTCTCACATGTAATAGCCTTTATTTCTAAGAACAAGAATAGACTGTCGAGTTTCACATGACAGTTCTCTTTTTCTGGCCATTTTGAGAGTTTCACAGAACAAACAAATGTAATGCTCCAGATTCTCAACTAGCTCAAAAGAAAGTCAATTTTATAGCTTCTCTAATCAGCCAAACCAGTTTCAGCTGTGCTAACATACTTTTTCAAGTGTTTTCTAGGGTTTTCTAAACATCCATTAGCCTTCTTACACAGTTAGCAAACGCAATGTACCATTAAAACACTGGAGTGCTGGTTGTTGGAAATGGACCTCTATACACCTATGTAAATATTGCATTAAAAACCAGACGTTTGCAGCTAGAATAATCATTTACCATATTAACAATGTATACAGTGTATTTCTGATTCATTTAATGTTAGCTTCATTGAAAAAAATGTGTGTAGCGCCCCTGTGACTAGGCGTCACAGAATGGTATTGCATTTATTATTTATGTGTAATATTATTGTAAGTTGCTAGTTTAGGATTTCAATCTTATGGAGTCTATTTTTACACTCACTTAGGACCGCACCACTTAGAGTACGGGGAACTGGTAATATAGTAGGTTCCACAGGTGGGGGCAGAGCTTAAGACTGAGTAGGGTGACAGTTGACAGTTTTACCTCAGTCGGTGCTGGGAAGGCAGATAGAGTGGTCAGGCCTGGCAGCCCAGCTGAGTGGAGGGTACCCCATCTCCATGTGGGGACCCAGGACAGATGGCAACGGGCCAGGGCTGGTAGGAGCCAGCTGGTCATGTTGAGGGGACACCGGTGACACGGACAACCGAGGCAGCCAGGAGTTCAGCCCTCACTGAAAAAACCGACGAGCTGTAGGCCCAACAGAAACGGGTTGCTGACAGCACCACAAGGTACCTCTCCTCTCAGGACTGAAAATCAGTTCAGGACACTAGAAGAAACTAAAAGGGACAGACATATACTGCGGTGCTGAAAGGGAGCCTTCTGTTTCCCGTTTTCGGGTTGCCTTATCCAGGCCGAGTAGTGGACAAACCTTATCTTCTAGACACAGACCGTAGGACTGGCGGGGGAGCTCTGCAAGGGTGGTAAAAGACTGAAAGAACTAGAGAAAGAAAGAAAGTAGTAAACCCTGAAAGACAGAGAGGACATCTAGAGACTCCATAAGAGAAACCCTGAGTTGGTAACAACACCCTAAACCAAACTGTACCGTGTCTTGTTATGCCATCAGTCGGTACCAAGTAAAACAGAGTTAAACTGGAACTGTTTCTGTTATTCTTCCTGCCGCAGCCCGGAGGGCTTAACATCATCAACATCATCAGCAGAAGGGGTAAGAACTGCACCACCATTACCATCACTGTCCTCCCTCATCGTCTCACCACAACATCGCTGCCCTAAGGTAAAGCTCCACCTGTGGGGAGCTGTACCATACATAGTTGCCTTAACCATCACCTCAGTGGCCGGCTGGCAGCGCCGGTACCAACTTACTGGACTCTACAGGTGGCGTCACGTTCCCCTGTAAATAACCCCTTTAACCCCCACCGTTTACCATCAACATCTGGTATAGTTGATCACCAGGGCACGGCACCGGGGTCCCGACCATCCGTGACTCCCCACACAGTAGCCCGGTGTCCGAGTCCTTATCCCCCCTAGTTCTGGTTGAATCATATGCTTTTCTTTCAAAAATAAGGAAATTTCTAAATGACTCTAAACTTTTGCATGGTAGTGTATATATACAGTATAGATATATATAGACATTCCAAAAATCGGACACCACTCAGAAAAATTGGTTCACACTTCTCCTGTTTATTGGCCCAACCGACCACTGGTACCAATAAACTGGAGAAGTATGAACCAATTTTTCTGAGTGCTGTCCGATTTTTGGCATGTCTGTTTATGGAAGCGGTTGAATACTGCACAGGACTTTGCACTTGAGTATTACTTGTAGCTCAGTGCTGCTCTTGAATATTGTGTATAACTTTTATAAACTTGCTGTGACGTCTCGCAATTTCTGCATTCTGTGTCACTGCATGTTTTTTATTCATTAATAAAGTATATATTTTCATACACTACCTTTTTTTTTTCGTTTTCTTTTTGTTGGTGCCTATATAAATGTAAATGGTATAACTACATTCCATAAGAGAGAAAAAGACTGGTCACTCCAAGATTTCCTCATTTTACTGAATTTTCATTGAAAGGATACAGCAGTAAAGTATACATATTGATGTGTTTCAACTAAAATAAAGTCCTAATCATAACAGGTTATCTTGGAGTAACCAGTCTTTTTTTCTCTTATGGATTGTTACTGTCCCATGGCTGATGTGTTACTGGAGCTCCAGACTTAAGGTACTTCACACGCCGCAATCTCGGCTGGCAATCCTAAAGGCGATATGTCACCCCGGAGCAATCACCGTGAAATTGCCTCACAGTTGCGGCGTGTGATTGGGCAATTTCGCGGTGATAAATCGCCTCTCGGCCATCGCCTGATTCCTGAGCAGTGCTCAGAAATCAGCCGCAACCATGAAGGCGATATTTCCATGTTGTGGCGTGTGATAGGGCGATAGTGATGGAACCTGCGTTGCCTAGAATTTCCCATAGGCGTGCCTCAACCGTTCTGTAGTCCACGCCCCATCTGCGATGATTGGTGTTGGCTACTGTGTTCCTATTGGCTGTCAGTTGACAGGGCGCCATATTTGAAGAGCTGTCCGTTCAGCAACACACACATCTTCAATGGTGTCATGTATTAGCCAGCCTTCCAGAGCAGGCTGACCAATCGTAACGCTGTTGCGTTGTCCAATGAGCGCATATGAGGCATGTAAACCACTGTGGCACGCATATCTCCTCGCAGCACTGAACATGTACGCCCACATTGCCTTTGAGATTGCAGCGTGTGAAGTGGTGATGGAATGAGGCAAGATTGGTTCCGCTGTAGGTGAGGTGATTTCCGGAGCGACACATCGCCTTACTTTCAGGGCGAGATTGCGGCGTGTAATGCCGCCATTGGTGATCTGAGATGAGCACGAAAAACGTGACTGCGCACGTTAGATTGCCTCATATCGCCAGGTGATATTGCGGCGTGTGAAAGTACCCTTATATGCAGTGGAGCACCAGAGGCAATGGTGAATGAGCTTAACTTTTTCTGTATATTTAAGGGGGCCGTCACACGGAACGATATCTTGCCCGATATCGTTTAAGCGATCTCCTTTTTGATCGCTTAAGCGATATCGGGCAAGATATCGTTGCATGTAATCAAGCGATTTACGATGGTAAATCGCTTGATCGTGACATCGCTGATCTGAGGTTCGGTTCTCAGATCTAGCGATGAACGATGCAACGATCTGCATCATCGTGGTGTATGACACCACGATGATCCATCTCCCAGCGACCGCGCCTATGCTGGGAGATGGTAACTATGGTACACGTCGGGTAACTAAGCGACGCGCAGCGCCTAGTTACCCGATGTGTACCATAGTAACGAGCGAGATCGCTGCTCCACATCGCTGGTGAGTCTGTCTGTGTGACATCTCACCAGCGATGTGAGCGATATTGTAAGCGATTGCGCGTGCACGTGATCGCTTACAATATCGCTAAAGATGTCGCAGCGTGTGACGGCCGCCATATATACATGCCTGGCCTGAGGAAGATATCTGTCCATGTTGAAATGCATAGCCTTTATTCCTTTACTACATTTTTATGAAGATATTACCAGCTTGTCTTTCACATTTAGCAGTGCTTTTATCACCCACTTTTTATTTTCATTTTTATACTATTTACTTGATATATGGTGTTTCCAGCACTGGACCATCACCTGGTACAAGCTGCAGCTGATTCCTTCCATCTCTGGATTTTAAACAGGGTTGCACCTGATATTTGCACATCCCTCCAAGGCCAAGGCGAGCACATTACCATATGCTCTTTCTGTGAGTCCTCAACACCTCCACTTTATTAAGGGTTTCTATGGAGCGCCCTGTTTTTTTATTTCCATTATATGTTCATAGACTATTAATATCAAGACAGTCCACACTTTACACTGATGGTATAAATTGACAATGAAGAGTAAAAAGCTTGCAAGGCATTGTGCAACTGTGAGGGCAGGAGACAACTTTCAGGCACAGCCAGACTCCCCACAGAGAAGGCAGACATGATTTATTATCATGTTTGTCATCCTGATCTCTGTACACACAGACACACACACACATTGAACCAGTGCTTTTGTATATAAATTAGGAACTACTGACAGTGTATCCTCCTGCAGTGGACCCAGTGGTCATGTGATCAGTGAATGTAGGGAGGGAGCAAGAGCTATTAGTTCCTAAAATACCTAGTCAGCTCTGCAAGCAGGAGACTGAATTTCCACTGTAACTGGTACTAACATACCAGCCCCAGTTACAGGGTAAATCAGCAATGAAAAAATGTTTTAATATATTTAAATGGCCCCTAAAGGTACAGTTACATACAGAGATATATTGCTTGCAACTCACTGGTTGCAGTGAAATCATGGACACATTGTTCTATTTTGTTGCAGTGTACAAAATGGAACAATGTATCCATAATTTCACTGCAATCAGTGAGTTGTAAGCAATATATCTCTGTGTGTAACGGTACCTTAAAAGAGCCAATTAAGACCATATGGGGGAACATAGTGCGCCAAGTGAAAAAAAGCAAGAAAAAACCCTAAAACAAAAATGTAACACAAAACAAGCCTGCAATTCAGAATTGTAATGTATAATCACCACCCCTTCAAAAAATATATGTCCAATATAGAATAATGATTTCTATAGATGTAGAACACAATTTACATTTTTTTTTGGAAGGGGGAAGTTACCTGGTTATACACTGGTTAAGAAATGTGAAAATCCCATAAATATAAAGTTAAAGGATTTATATCAAAGGTTAGAAAGGTTTTTGCTTTAATTGCAAAATACCTGTCTTGGTCTCATGTTTTATTTGGCTTATATGTTTTTCTCTAGGCTGTAGTTTCTAACATCTTCACTATCTTGGAAACCTCTTGGGGAGGCCACCAACTATCTCATGTCTTCTGTAAAAGTGATAGCTCATGCTGTTGCTGTCAGGGGCTTGTCTGGGATGTTCTGGTCTGGGGACATGCTGTTAACCTGCCAAAATGTTGAGTTTTGCCATTTTAAGTTTGAATATGTTGCAGGGAACACACACTGGAGGCTCTACTTAGTGCTTAGTTAATGCTTTTATCAGGTGTCTGAGCTAATGAGTAAAAGAATTACAAACGTGTTCTGAATTTAAAGTAGGGGATAATACAGGTGTCATTATTAGGCATAGTGGCTGCTATGAGCCCCTCTTAGCTAAGAGGACCCACCTACACTTCTAAAGTAGTGCCAGAGGTGAGGGCAGTGAAAATGGCAGTATATAGAAGGGGGGGAATGGAGGCCAACAGTGAAAGACTGAACATCCTAAAGAAGGAAAATATATGTAGAGCACCAACACTGGAATTTGACAAGAGATTTACACCAGCCGGCAGATGCATGACCCATCAAACATCGGACTGTACCTTTGACTTTTAGCGTTTCAAGATCACAGTCAATATCAGTCTTTGCAATAGAAAGAAAAAAAAACCTTGTGCTCGTTAACTTGCTCATAATAATGATCACCAATTCCCTAATCCCCTGAGCTGCTAAAGCCAACAATAAGTGTGTCAGGCTCAATTCCAGTTTTTGCACATCATACTGCTATGCAGACCATCAACAGGTTCTAATGTGCATGGCAGACCTTTATTCTAGTGTCAGACAAACCCCAACATCGATGGCTTCAGCCAATAGTCGAATCAAGGTTGGATTAAAGTGGTTGTCTTCTACTGGACGATGCTAAAATAAAAAATATACTATTGCAGCAACCTCTGCATGTATCTCCAAGCACTTATGTGACATTGGCAGGGCCGGCTCCAGGTTTCTGTGGGCCCCGGGCGAAAAGGTCTCAGTGGGCCCCCTTTAAGTACATATCGCGGACTATATATATATATATATATATATATATATATATATATATATATATATTGCCGCACACTTACCGCAAGCCCCATAGACAATGCATGGGGCTTGCCGCAAATGTGAAGTGCAGCCGCTAGACGGAAAATGCGGCAGATGCAGGTTTTTTTTTACCGCAACTGCCACATTTTTAAAAAAATGCCTATGTGAAGGCAGCCTTACAGGAACAGTGACTGCTGAAACCAGCAAGAGCTGTTTCTGACAGTGAGTATATTACACATTGTTAGGGGTGGGCTAAAATGCGATTGCGTTCCCTTGCGCCTTTTAAAAATACCCTTCAAATGCAAAATGTTGCATTTTTGTGTGTCTGAGGATGCTTGGTATATACACAAGCATCCTGAAGCACACAAGTAATGCAGACAGCTCAATGGAGCCGCACTGCCATATGGGTGGCACCACAGCCAAGCGGAGTGTCTGGCCGTCCAGATCTCTCTTCTCCTCACCTTTCTTCTTGCCGCTCCGGTCTCCTCCGGTCGCTCTGCACAGTGATGACATCGTGTCCCTCCATGCTGAGCTGCAGAATGCAGACAGCGGCAGAAGAGACTATGGAGAAGAATGCTGCTGGCAAGGTGGCTGAGACTATAGGAGCGGAATCCGAGGGGGCTACCACTGGTACACATACCTCGTACACACTCGGCTCTGCTACGTACACCTCGTACGCACGCGGCTCTGCTCCGTACACCTCGTACACACTCGGCTCTGCTCCGTACACCTCGTACACACTCGGCTCTGCTCCATACACCTCGTACACACGTGGCTCTGCTCCGTACACACGTGGCTCTGCTCCGTACACCTCGTACACACGTGGCTCAGCT
Organism: Allobates femoralis; assembly: GCA_033576535.1. Taxonomy (NCBI): domain Eukaryota; kingdom Metazoa; phylum Chordata; class Amphibia; order Anura; family Aromobatidae; genus Allobates; species Allobates femoralis. The sequence goes on along the minus strand of JARQOC010000011.1, from coordinate 59,103,260 downwards.
CCGTACACCTCGTACACACACGGCTCAGCTCCGTACACCTCGTACACACACGGCTCAGCTCCGTACACCTCGTACACACACGGCTCAGCTCCGTACACCTCGTACACACACGGCTCAGCTCCGTACACCTCATACACACACGGCTCTTCTCCGTACACCTCATACACACACGGCTCTTCTCCGTACACCTCGTACACACACGGCTCTTCTCCGTACACCTCGTACACACGCGGCTCTGCTACGTACACCTCGTACACACTCGGCTCTGCTCCGCACACCTCGTACACACTCGGCTCTGCTCCGCACACCTCGTACACACTCGGCTCTGCTCCGTACACCTCGTACACATTCGGCTCTGCTCCGTACACCTCGTACAAACTCGGCTCTTCTCCGTACACCTCGTACACACACGGCTCTGCTCCGTACACCTCGTACGCACACGGCTCTTCTCCGTACACCTCGTACGCACACGGCTCCGCTCCATACACTTGCTACACACTTGGCTCTGCTCCGTACACCTCGTACACACACGGCTCTTCTCCGTACACCTCGTACACACACGGCTCTGATCCGTACACCTCGTACACACACGGCTCTGATCCGTACACCTCGTACACACACGGCTCCGCTCCATACACTTGGTACACACTTGGCTCTGCTCCGTACACCTCGTACACACATGGCTCTTCTCCGTACACCTCGTACACACACGGCTCTGATCCGTACACCTCGTACACACACGGCTCTGATCCGTACACCTCGTACACACACGGATCTGCTCCGTACACCTCGTACACACGCGGCTCTGCTGCGTACACCTCGTACACACACGGCTCTGCTCCGTACACCTCGTACACACTCGGCTCTGCCCCGTACACCTCGTACACACACGGCTCTGCTCCGTACACCTCGTACAGACGTGGCTCCGCTCCGTACACCTCGTACACACACGGCTCTGCTCCGTACACCTCGTACACACTCGGCTCTGCTCCGTACACCTCGTACACACACGGCTCTGCTCCATACACCTAGTACACACTCGCCTCTGCTACATTCACACTGTAAATCCCTCCTGACCCCACACATAACCTTCACCTAATTTCCATACACCTAGTACACACTCACCTCTGCTACATTCACACTGTAAATCCCTCCTGACCCCACACATAACCTTCACCTAATTGCCATACACCTAGTACACACTCACCTCTGCTACATTCACACTCTAAATGCCTCCTGACCACACACAAACTTCACCTTATTTGAGCATCATTGGTGGCCAGCAGAGTCCTGGATACACTGAGGAGCTGATCATGAGACACCTGACTCCTCCCCATCCATTGACATCATCACAGGTCCTGTAAGCACACTAGCACAGAGTGTGTGCAGCTCTGTCGGCTCCCGTGGAGGGGGGAGGAGGGAGACCCTCCGGTGCTGCAGCCTGCAGGAGCCTGAAAATGACCCCCCAGCTGCCCCTGGATATGGCTCTGGCTGTGGGGGCAGTGCTCAGGGGCCCCTGAGGCTAGGGTCACACTTGCATTGTGACCCTAGCCTGATGCAAGTATTGTATGTTGCAACGCTGCTATGCGCTGGAGGCAGCCCATAGAAACCCGAGTTTACCTTGACAACCACAGGTTGTCAATGTAAACTGCGGGTTTCTATGGGCTCTGTTGCTGGCAGCGCATAGCGTTAAACGCTCTGCGCTGCAGCAGACAATACTTGCGTCAGGCTAGGGTCACAACACAAGTGTGACCCTAGCCCTCAGGGGCCCGGTGGGCCCCCTCCAAGCCGTCGGGCCCCGGCACTTGCCCGGGTACGCCGGGTGCTGACGCCGGCCCTGGACATTGGTATGGTAGTTGACCACTGCAGCCACTGATTGGTTGTAGCCTTTCAGTATTCCGTAACAGCGGACAGGCATGTTTGGAGTCAAGAAGGGATTGACAACTCACAAATTAAGCTCATAAACACATCAACAGTATTTACTTATACAGCACCATAATATCACTGTATCCGTTGGGGCTCACAATTTAAATCCCTTATCAGTATGTTTTTAGCACATGAGAGAAAACTGAGGAAATTGGAGGAAACCCATCCAAGCAAAGAGAGAACATGCGAACAACAAGGAGGCTTCATCCTTGGCGGGATTTGAGCTCAAGACCACAGCGCTGCAAGGCTACAGTGCTAATTAGCCCTGAGCCACCATGCTCCCCAGCCACTTATTAAACAGTATTTTGCCCTTTTCTGATTTAGCAATCATCATAATTGCTGTTAAGTGTGAGGTCATACTTTATCTGTGCTATTCTGTGTGAAGGTAAAGATGTTTTATGGCTTCTTTCGAAATGCACGTCTAAGGTGATTTGTCTTAATATAAAGTGTCATCTACCCCTAAAAAGGGCCCTTAGGTACACAAAGCTTTCCTTGTCAGCACCCGCAGGTGACCTGGCTGACAGCCACTGGGTGTAACTGAGACTGATCCTACAGGAGCTAAACCGGTTCCTGGAGAGGAACTAGATGAGAATAAAGAGAGGGGTTCAGAAATTCTGTTTGTACAAGTAACCACCGCGCGGCCTCAAGAGAAACACTCTTATAATGAGATTCTTCTTATTGCCTTTGAGCAATTCTAAATGTTGCAGTGGGAAAAGAAGCGTCTTGTAACAATAAAATAAAGTTGCTTAGTAGGAGCTTATTAAACTATTGAAATGTTCATGGGAAAACTCCTTTCACTGTGGGGTTTTGTGTCCCATTCATTCATCCACTCACACCAGGCCTCTAAGCCTTGATAGCCTGTGACTCTCCCTGTCTGTTATCCTGGTATGTCTATCTGCTGTCATGTAGGGGGAGGGTAGACTGCTGTCTTCACTAAAGAACAGAGATATTGGGAAGATGAAAAATGACCGAGAAAGAGAACGGAGAAAGTGCCCTATTTATATTTGGTTTTTGGATAGCAATCCATTTCCCACAACTTAAAGGGAACCTGTCACCCAAAATCACCCTTGTTAGCTGTAAATACATGTCCCTGAAGCATAACACCACAGTCCTACACATCCCTTTGTGGTGTTTTAGTTCAATATGAAAGTGCACTTTAGTCGTTTCAAAACTTACAAAATCCGTGGCAGTGGGGCGTTCCCAAGCCTTCTTGTCTATGAGGCGGTTCCCCTGTGCCGCTGTATTACGCCCTAATGGGCGTTGTTTCAAACTTTGTAGCGCGGGCACGATTCATAATATCGCGGCCGCGACGTCACGGTCATGTGATGCCGTGACGCGTCATTTCCGGGCGGACGGCGCGCTGTTGTCTGACGCGCACCGGCCGACTTCATAAAGCGATCTGCGCATGCGCTGAAGTTGGCCAGTGCGCGTTCACAGACAGAGGCAGGTGGGCAGGCTACGGTGAATCCCCCTCCCTCCCCTGTGTCACCCTCCTTCCCTGTCTCTCGCTCTCTGTCTGTGACCCCCTCCATAACTGTGCCCCCACTGCTTCACTCCAAGTAATAAAAAAAACAAAAAAAAAAATGTCAATATACACTATATATATATAGATGTGGATATAATATATATATTATATATATAAAAATATATATACACACATATATATGCATGCACACACATATAATACTGTAACACATATATGTGTGTGTGTAATTTTTTTTTTTTTTCACAAACATATACATTATATATATATATATATAATGTATATGTGTGTGATCAGAATGACATATTTACACACACACATATATAGATCGATCAGGGCCGGCTCCAGGTTTCTGTGGGCCCCGGGCGAAAAGGTCTCAGTGGGCCCCCTTTAAGTACATATCGCGGACTATATATATATATATATATATATATATATATATATATATATATATATTGCCGCACACTTACCGCAAGCCCCATAGACAATGCATGGGGCTTGCCGCAAATGTGAAGCAAGTGCAGCCGCTAGACGGAAAATGCGGCAGATGCAGGTTTTTTTTTACCGCAACTGCCACATTTTTAAAAAAATGCCTATGTGAAGGCAGCCTTACAGGAACAGTGACTGCTGAAACCAGCAAGAGCTGTTTCTGACAGTGAGTATATTACACATTGTTAGGGGTGGGCTAAAATGCGATTGCGTTCCCTTGCGCCTTTTAAAAATACCCTTCAAATGCAAAATGTTGCATTTTTGTGTGTCTGAGGATGCTTGGTATATACACAAGCATCCTGAAGCACACAAGTAATGCAGACAGCTCAATGGAGCCGCACTGCCATATGGGTGGCACCACAGCCAAGCGGAGTGTCTGGCCGTCCAGATCTCTCTTCTCCTCACCTTTCTTCTTGCCGCTCCGGTCTCCTCCGGTCGCTCTGCACAGTGATGACATCGTGTCCCTCCATGCTGAGCTGCAGAATGCAGACAGCGGCAGAAGAGACTATGGAGAAGAATGCTGCTGGCAAGGTGGCTGAGACTATAGGAGCGGAATCCGAGGGGGGCTACCACTGGTACACATACCTCGTACACACTCGGCTCTGCTACGTACACCTCATACACACGCGGCTCTGCTCCATACACCTCGTACGCACGCGGCTCTGCTCCGTACACCTCGTACACACTCGGCTCTGCTCCGTACACCTCGTACACACTCGGCTCTGCTCCATACACCTCGTACACACGTGGCTCTGCTCCGTACACACGTGGCTCTGCTCCGTACACCTCGTACACACGTGGCTCAGCTCCGTACACCTCGTACACACACGGCTCAGCTCCGTACACCTCGTACACACACGGCTCAGCTCCGTACACCTCGTACACACACGGCTCAGCTCCGTACACCTCATACACACACGGCTCTTCTCCGTACACCTCATACACACACGGCTCTTCTCCGTACACCTCGTACACACACGGCTCTTCTCCGTACACCTCGTACACACGCGGCTCTGCTACGTACACCTCGTACACACTCGGCTCTGCTCCGCACACCTCGTACACACTCGGCTCTGCTCCGCACACCTCGTACACACTCGGCTCTGCTCCGTACACCTCGTACACATTCGGCTCTGCTCCGTACACCTCGTACAAACTCGGCTCTTCTCCGTACACCTCGTACACACACGGCTCTGCTCCGTACACCTCGTACGCACACGGCTCTTCTCCGTACACCTCGTACGCACACGGCTCTGCTCCATACACTTGCTACACACTTGGCTCTGCTCCGTACACCTCGTACACACACGGCTCTTCTCCGTACACCTCGTACACACACGGCTCTGATCCGTACACCTCGTACACACACGGCTCTGATCCGTACACCTCGTACACACACGGCTCTGATCCGTACACCTCGTACACACACGGCTCCGCTCCATACACTTGGTACACACTTGGCTCTGCTCCGTACACCTCGTACACACATGGCTCTTCTCCGTACACCTCGTACACACACGGCTCTGATCCGTACACCTCGTACACACACGGCTCTGATCCGTACACCTCGTACACACACGGATCTGCTCCGTACACCTCGTACACACGCGGCTCTGCTGCGTACACCTCGTACACACACGGCTCTGCTCCGTACACCTCGTACACACTCGGCTCTGCCCCGTACACCTCGTACACACACGGCTCTGCTCCGTACACCTCGTACAGACGTGGCTCTGCTCCGTACACCTAGTACACACTCGCCTCTGCTACATTCACACTGTAAATCCCTCCTGACCCCACACATAACCTTCACCTAATTTCCATACACCTAGTACACACTCACCTCTGCTACATTCACACTGTAAATCCCTCCTGACCCCACACATAACCTTCACCTAATTGCCATACACCTAGTACACACTCACCTCTGCTACATTCACACTCTAAATGCCTCATGACCACACACAAACTTCACCTTATTTGAGCATCATTGGTGGCCAGCAGAGTCCTGGATACACTGAGGAGCTGATCATGAGACACCTGACTCCTCCCCATCCATTGACATCATCACAGGTCCTGTAAGCACACTAGCACAGAGTGTGTGCAGCTCTGTCGGCTCCCGTGGAGGGGGGAGGAGGGAGACCCTCCGGTGCTGCAGCCTGCAGGAGCCTGAAAATGACCCCCCAGCTGCCCCTGGATATGGCTCTGGCTGTGGGGGCAGTGCTCAGGGGCCCCTGAGGCTAGGGTCACACTTGCATTGTGACCCTAGCCTGATGCAAGTATTGTATGTTGCAACGCTGCTATGCGCTGGAGGCAGCCCATAGAAACCCGAGTTTACCTTGACAACCACAGGTTGTCAATGTAAACTGCGGGTTTCTATGGGCTCTGTTGCTGGCAGCGCATAGCGTTAAACGCTCTGCGCTGCAGCAGACAATACTTGCGTCAGGCTAGGGTCACAACACAAGTGTGACCCTAGCCCTCAGGGGCCCGGTGGGCCCCCTCCAAGCCGTCGGGCCCCGGCACTTGCCCGGGTACGCCGGGTGCTGACGCCGGCCCTGAGATCGATTATATTATATATGTATATTTATATATATATATAAATATACATATATATGTAAGTTGTGCATTTTTGTGTATGTGTATTAAATATATATATATATATATATATATATATATATATATATATATATTATATTTATATATACATATATATGCATGCACACACATATACTACTGTAATACATATATGTGTGTGTGTGTAAATATGTATTTTTGTTCACACACATATACATTATATATATATATATATATATATATATATATATATAATGTATATGTGTGTGATCAGAATGACATATTTACACACACACATATATAGATCGATTATATTAGTATATATGTATATTTATATATATATATAAATATACATATATATGTAAGTTGTACATTTTTGTGTATGTGTATTAAATATATATATATATATATATATATATATATATATATATTATATTTATATATACATATATATGCATGCACACACATATACTACTGTAATACATATATGTGTGTGTGTGTAAATATGTATTTTTGTTCACACACATATACATTATATATATATATATATATATATATATATATAATGTATATGTTTGTGGAAAAAAAAAAAAAATTACACACACACATATATGTGTTACAGTATTATATGTGTGTGCATGCATATATATGTGTATATATATTTATATATATATATATATATATATATATATATATATATATATATATATTATATCCACATCTATATATATATAATGTATATTGACATTTTTTTTTTTTTTTTTTTATTACTTGGAGTGAAGCAGTGGGGGCACAGTTATGGAGGGGGTCACAGACAGAGAGCGAGAGACAGGGAAGGAGGGTGACACAGGGGAGGGAGGGGGATTCACCGTAGCCTGCCCACCTGCCTCTGTCTGTGAACGCGCACTGGCCAACTTCAGCACATGCGCAGATCGCTTTATGAAGTCGGCCGGTGCGCGTCAGACAACAGCGCCCCGTCCGCCCGGAAATGACGCGTCACGGCATCACATGACCGTGACGTCGCGGCCGCGATATTATGAATCGTGCCCGCGCTACAAAGTTTGAAACAACGCCCATTAGGGCGTAATACAGCGGCACAGGGGAACCGCCTCATAGACAAGAAGGCTTGGGAACGCCCCACTGCCACGGATTTTGTAAGTTTTGAAACGACTAAAGTGCACTTTCATATTGAACTAAAACACCACAAAGGGATGTGTAGGACTGTGGTGTTATGCTTCAGGGACATGTATTTACAGCTAACAAGGGTGATTTTGGGTGACAGGTTCCCTTTAAAGCATAATTGTATGCATTATCAAATTAATATTATCAAATCAATAGTGCCAATGTATAACCATTCTAATCAATCTAATCAGAGAAATATGAATTTTTTCTGCTTCTGAACTGATCATTGCTCTCAGTTTACTGGTAAAAACTTACCTTAGTAAAAAAAATTACAGTTGCTGCCCATTAATGTCTATGGTGGTGAAAAAGGAGGAGCTGTAGGTAGACATAGACATTCTGAATGACAGAAAGGGGTTGTTTATACAGATCAACCTTGGGCATGATGGGACCACCGATCAGTAAACTTATCAATCGGCAGTCATGTCAATACCTGTACACAGGTCGACCA
>JARQOC010000011.1:58990500-59095058 GCA_033576535.1 Allobates femoralis | reverse complement strand
TACACTGTTGACCAAATACCTTAACCTGGCTCATGTATATCAACACATAATGTGTCTCGTACCCAGCCATAGGTGACAATTGGTGACAAAGCACTGTGCACACCATAAAGCTTGGTAAACCTGTCCTCCATCCACAAGTAATGAGTCTCACACGTAGTCATTTGGATCCAAAAAAATATATGTATTATTTGTAGGCACATAAAAAAATTCAAAAAGTACAGAAAGGAAAGACAATGGACATTAAAACATCATGTTACATTGTAAACAGACAACAAACACATTGACACACAAATACAGAATAAATTAATAAAAAATGTTAAAGTCTGCACCACCCACAAAACACAAATAAAACCTCAACTACCTAACTAACTAAAACATGTGCACACAATAACATGAAAAAAAAACAAAAAACATGGTGCACCCACCCTGCTATGTACACCATGTCCACCATGTACAACCCTCACAGCACCAGCCACTCTACAGCTGCTGGTGCTGCCAGCCCACTGCCCCAGGGCCATTAAAGTAGGAGCAGTATGTCTCTCTACTATTCCTGGCCTCCTGCTGAGTCCGCCCATGGGTCAGTGGCTGGAGTGGTGCCACACCATGGTCGTTATCACGCCAAGCCCCTGGACGGACCTCCCATATTGTGGGGTCCACAGAATCCACATAACTTGCCAGCGTGTATGATGACCGATCCCTACGACGCAGGAAGTTATGCAGCACACAGCAGGCCAGCACTACCACATCAATAGATTCCAGTTTCATATGCATACGTGTATTAAAAACCCGGAATATATTCGCCATGATCCCGAACGCATTTTCAACCACACGGCGGGCCCGGGATAGCCGGTAATTGAAAATGCGCTGCTCAGAAGTAAGGGTCCTCTGGGGATATGGCCATAGTAGGTGTGCCTGAAGTTGGAACGCTTCATCCCCCACAAACGCAAAGTTGAGATGATGGGTTGTGTCTTCATTTGAGGGCAAGTTCAGCCCACCTGTCCTTAGTTCTTGTGCCAAGGAGCAGTGTGCGAACACACCCCCATCTGAGATTTGCCCATTCATTCCAACGTCCACGTAGAGGAACTCATGGTTCGCATCCACCAGGGCCATGAGGATTATACTAAAATACCCTTTGTAATTGTAATACAAATACCCCTAGTTGGGGGGTTTAGTAATCCTCACGTGCTTTCCATCCAAAGCGCCACCGCAGTTTGGGAAGTTCCACCGGCTTTCAAAGCCTCGGGCTACTTCCATCCATTCAGTGGGTGTTTCTGGCAACTGCATATAGGATGGCAGCAGAGCACTCCAGATGGCCTCACACGTCTCAGGGATCAGGCGGCTCAGCAGGGACAGTGATACATGTGAAGTGTATTGCAGTTCGGTCCTTGACCGGCCTGTAGTCAGGAACCGCAAATTAATTGCCAAATGCTCCTCAGCTGATACAGATCGACGCATGACAGTGTCCTGACGGCTATCAATGGCCTTACGCGATCCAAAAGGAAGGTGAAAGAGTCCTCGGACATACGGAGGTAGTTCCTGAAATCATGTGGATTATGATCCTCCAGCTCATGCAACAGCTGCATGTGGCTCCGGGTGTCCCGGCGGCGAAGCCAATCCCAACTCCACACACGGCGTTGTCTGCGACTCCGCAACCTCTTATGTCTATCCTCCAGCCACAATTCTCTTCCACCATGGCTAGAGCCACGATAACATCTCCATCAGGGTCAAACATCATCTCACATATCAGCACCTGTATATGATAAACATAAAATATAAGTACAATGTAAAATAGTTTCACATGTTTGCATATAAAGTAAGCCTCACGATACTTCTGCTGACCACTAGGCCAAAAAGCATATACAAACAGTGGTGTGCGTTGAACACACAGAAATTTTCCCTTTGCAAGGCCATCAACCACAGTGCCCCCAAAACAAAGGAAACATGCTCACTGATCAGCCCTGTCCATCCTTGGTCACTTTGTAGACAGCAAATGTAGTAAAGTTCAGGCCATATCTGGGGCAACAATGTTCATGTGTCAGCACAAGGCTGGTCGATACATGTCAGTAAAATATTGTAGTATAGCATATTTATACACATCTACACTATGTAAGTAAACACGTACCACAGCCGTTGCGGGTGAGTAATTTCAGATGCCACGAAGAAGAGTATACATGACTCATCATGTAGTGGTCAAGGTCCAGATGTGTTGGCAACGGTGGATGTCCACATCTATACATTAGGTGCTGGCACAAGGCTCAATCCATGCCTGATAGTAGCCATGTACGTCCCAGTGTGTGTTTGCCCCAAGCAGTACTATATGTCCGCTAATATGTTCATCACCGCAAACAAAGACACAACCATCCTGCAACCATGATCCTGTATGGCAAATGGAAACAACAACATTACTTCAAAAACTACAATGTGCCTAATTATCCAGAAAACATGCACTTGGCACCACACAATAGTGTATGTCAGCATCAGTGTGAAACATAACTGACAGCACATGGGCGTCACGTACACGACACTATTGCGTTACCAAATGTTCTTTGCCTTTACACTTAAAACACGCATCAACATTCATGTTTGCGCAGCACTACTTACTTAATGACTCTGAGCAGCAAGCGTGTCGGACATCCGCCGTGAGCACATTTTATCTGTGAATCAACCTATCACAACGCTTTGTCGTCACGTAATCAGCAGGCGCGTGGGTGTTCACAGGTGTTGCAAAGTAATGTGCCTAATTGGTGTTTGATGATTGGTCAATGTCAGCATAAATAACCCCTGTTTGCGGCTAGCCCCTGTCCAGACTGGAATGTGCATTGAGCTAGTAGTGTCTTATCACCATTTCTCTTGGACAGAAGGTAAGTGTACTCACATGGGTATATTATTAGCGTGCTCAATTTTTTGTGGTGAAGCAAATTGCTTTTTTCATGCTGCTTATGCGCATTCAAAGTCACTTCAGGTTGGGTCATGTAGAAGTGTATTTAGTGTTCTCAAATAGGTTTTCTGACAAACTTATGTCTGTACTACACATTGTAATGTAGTTATCTAGGCTTGTCAATGTTCAATGCAGAACGTTATTGTGTTGCGCAAATTTGGTGTGGGAGCTGTGTGTTTGGCAAATGTCATGGCCCATCATGACTATATTTCTAAAAATTAACCCTTCACGTAGCCTTAACTAGATTAACATCACAGCATATTGTTGCCTCCTTCAACAAGGGTGGCCCACATGCCAACGTACATGCTCCACACATGTTATTTTTGTGAGTCATGTGTGATGTATGCTGCCTATGTGTTTGTCACCATGAATTTTTATATGTTTTAATTGTTCACAGATGGCCGGGTATCAGGAGTTTGTCACCCAATTCCTCAACTTGTATCAGGATCACGAATGCCTGTGGCGGACTGCTCTACCTGCATATCACGATCTGGCAGCGCGGGGTGCGGCCTACAAACCTCTTGTGGCGCTGGCGAATCACCTCCAGCCCCACAAGAGTGGAACTCATTAAAGGTTGCGAACTAGATTAAAGGCCTGCGCACCGTGTTCCAGCGTGCCCTCAGAAAATACACTGATGCACTGTCCGGGACGGGAGCTGAGGAGGTCCCAAGGCCCACTTTGTGGTACTATGACTTCCTCACCTTCACCCTGGGCCAAGAGGGGCCGCGTGGAACACGGTGCAGCATGAGGCGTCCGCAGCCTTCACTACGCCCACCCCGAGACACATCCCCGCCGCAGGAGGTGGGTAATTGTGTTTGTGTGTGTGAGCTGTCCACCATGTTTGCAACACAGGTGTGATTTGCTGCATGCATTTCCTACTCACCCTTGTCCATCTGTTTCACCTTTGTCTTTCACTGTTGTTTAAAAGGCATCTTTTTGGGTATGTTCCCACAGGAGGTTTTTTAAGTACTCCTGAACGCTGCTAAACCTGAGGATCGTACAATTCTTGACAGGATTATAGCTAGGTGTTGTGAAATTTTGGGAGTGGTATATTGTGGTATTGTAGGTAATTGTTATATTTTTTAAGGTTTGTTTTAAATGCGTATGTAATAGATGCGGGTTTCGTGCGTTTGTTCCATTGACTGTAGCTAAAACGCAGGAACAAATTAGCATACATTCCCAAAAACAAATGGTTTACTGCATGCTAAACCGCTGTAAAAACGCTGCAAAACATCCTGTGGGCACATACCCTTCTTGTTATTGTGTGTGCGAATGTTTCTCTTGTTTGAGATCACTTTTTCTAGATATGTTGGATCTGCAGGTGAGTATACGTCACTAGTGCAGTTGTTGTCCTTTTGAAGCTCTCAACTCTTCTCTTTGTTTCCCGGCTTTTCTCCATGGTGTGTTTTGTGCTCTGTTTGATGGTGTATCTTTGTCGCCGATTGTGATCAATGATACTGCTTCATGTTATTGATTTATTTTGTTTTGTCTTGCTTTTTCAGGCCAATCTGGCGCCTGGCTCTAGTGAAGAGGAGTCAGCAGCTGGCGAGGCTCTCCCATCCACATCTGCGGGAGAGCCAGTGCCCGGGACCAGAGGTGGGGGGCTGGGCCCAGGGCCCAGCTCTGAGATTCGTAGAAGACGACCACCTGCCCCACCAAATACGGAGCTGGGTACCACTACCTGGGCAAAACAGGTCCTTCTCGACCGTGAGAGGACACCCGGCTCTGGTTTCGGATATGTCGCCAGATGGAACATCGCAGAATGGGCCATGTTTCGTGTCCTGGAGCCGGGCGTAGATGGGTCGCTGCGATGGGACGCCATGATGGCAATACCCCAGAAGTCCACCCCATGGCCCACTGCGCCGCCAGACACAGGGTGAGGAGGTCCCAACCTCCTGATACTCCACCTCCCCCAAGAAGAACCACCCGCCAAACATCATCCTCCCATGGTAGATGGGTGTACCATGAGGAGGGGGGAGGAGGCATTGTCTGATCCAGCAGAGGATGATGAAGAGAGCGGACACTACTAGCCAATGCACTACCTTGGCATTATGGACTGGCCTCAGCCTTTTTTATGGCCACTTTGGCATTTTAATTTTGTTTAGGCCTGATTTAGGCCATTTTCGTTTATTTATTGTTCTAAAAAATAAAATCAATAAACTTTATGTTAACTAGCACTATGTCCATATCTGTGTTACCTGCACAAGTGTGTGGAGGGGTGGGTTGGATGGGGGTCACATCTAGGGTACATTCAGGCCACATTGTTGCCCATGGCGGTAGTTATGGTACAGTATGGTGACATGTTTACTATGTGACAACATAGAACTGGGATTCCAACGTGGGCCAGTGTGTTAGCCTCAATTAATATGTTAAACAAAAACATGTGGTTGTTGTGAACAAGGACAACACTGGCTTTTGTTTTAAATATTTTAATCAGCAACAACATGTGTGCCAAACATTGGCAGCACACACCATAAGGCAGGGTTTGTTTAGGAGTAGCCACGACACACTACACACCGTCCCAATGTGAGACACTATAAGAAAAAAGGCCAACGTGGCCTGAACAAAAAAAAAAAAAGGTACCAACAGGGCAAATGGGGGTAATAACAGGGTCCAACATGGACAACTCTCAGTTTTTGGTTATGGGCCCATTACTGTGGTGGAGCAGAGGGGTCACGGGCCATGCGGCCCTGGGCTCGCCGGAGGGCATCAATCATGGCACCCAGGTGGGCTAGTTTTTGCTTCCCTTCCTGGTGTGCCCTCTGTAGGTGCTGCTGGCCTCCTGGTGTGCCAGCAGCAGATCAGAAAGAGTTGGTACAGGTGTAGGGAAAAAAAGGAGGTTACTGCTGTAGCAGGCTATGTGGATGTGTTACATTGTGTGTAAGGGAAGTGAAGATACTTACGCTCTGCATCACCATCTTATGTACCATCAGGTGGAGATGGCAATGTGCTGATCGCCCAGCCGGCCGCACGTGCTCCATCTCCTTCTGCAAAACATTGAAAGGAATGTTAAACAATACATAACAAAACATATTCATGTTTCTAATACACAGCAGTTCTGACATTGGTCATGGTGTATGCGTTAACAGACACTTACCAACATATTGGGAACATTCTGGCGCCATCTGAGGGGGTGGTGAATCCACCTCACTATTCCCGCTGTCTGGCCCAGGTGATGGTGGTGTCCCTGGTGGTGCTGGGCTGAGTGGGGCCTCTGGACCAGGGGATGGTGGTGTCCCTGGTGGTGCTGGGCTGAGTGGGGCCTCTGGACTGGTTGATGGTGGTGTCCCTGGTGGTGCTGGGCTGAGTGGGGCCTCAGAACCAGGTGGTGGTGAGATCCCGGGGGGCGGGGGGGAGGTTTGGAACATTATCTGGAACATAAAGCAGGAGGACCCAGATATTAGACAAAAGGGACACAACATGGCTCGGCCAACTAGTGTCTTTCACAATGTCCTTGTAATGAGATATAGAAATTGGTTGCGCCACGCTGCTTTATGTTCTATGTCCACCCTCCGTTAAGTCACCGTTACACTCACCTTTTCCTGTTGTGCTGTCCGCACAACAAGGGGGCTCACGTAGTGAGTGCACGGGGTCTCTCTCTGGACGGTGTGGATTTCTTTCCCTTTTTCCTCGATGTCCGCCTGTGCAATTGCACGTGATCCCTCACGTGTTTTCCTCTCCTCTGTTAGGTTTGTCTTCTCCTCCGGAGCTGCTCCACCACTCTCCCCGAAGGGAGATAGATATGCAGGCAATGGAATAAAGCGAATATATAAATTATTCACCACTTTCAGAAGTCATTTTTTAAGATTAGATCGTTGGTACAGATTTTATGATATTTTAATAATTTTTTATATGCAATTTTTATATGTAATTTTTTCATGAGGTTTTATATATGTAATTTTCATGGAATTTTTTAAGTGTAATAATTATGTGTATCTAATAGGTGATTTTGTGTGAAAATATCGTTGTGTTTTTTATTATCTTGAATTTTTAATGTACTCCTGGATGAATAGTTGTGTTATTGTCATAAAAGAACGGGCAGTTGTGCAATAGAATAAAAAGGGCTCGTATTGTGCATTAAATAGAACTGCTTAAATAGCTATTTAGACATTTGGATAGGAAAGAGTTAAAAAGTCTATTTTCAACCTAAAAAGCAAGGGAGTGGTTAATGGATGATTTATAAGGATACCAAATGTAAGGTCTGATATCCACTTGAGGAAGACGCCCTGAGCGTCGAAACATGTTGTGGGAGAGGACCTAGTGTGAATTGAACAATAAACTTACAAAATACTTGTTGAAGTGTGGCTGTCTGCATATCCCAACGCTCACCCAAACATCGCTTTATTCCATTGCCTGCATTTCACAATGTCCTGACAGCGTGAATGTTAGGTGGAATTGTTATTGTTGGCGCATATACTGTGTTTTGGGGCCACAAGTGATTAGAACCGGAGGCCACCTACAGTGGTGAAATATGTTGAATTCACAACTAAACTTGGGGTTGCATGTTAGCTGGTTTATTTCAACTATGTAGCTCAGCCATTAAAACACAGGTGTTTGCACCATGGCTGGCAACACATAACATACATATTGTATTCCGTGTGCGTTTAATTATATTTGTGTGTGGTTAAATTGTATGTGTCAGAGGATCGACATATGTGTGCAAACGTTTTATATGTGTGTTCACCATACCATTAATATGTAGTGGGCACATTGACCTGAAGCACCCGACTTAATTTGCCAAAAAACAGGTTAAGGTACACTCAAGACAGGCGCATTGCTATGGCAAATGACTTTGTGTGACACAAACATGTTGCAGTGTAGCCAACATGCAGAGGCACATTGGTGACAATTCAACATGGTGGTTTGTGCCACATTATGTGGCATATAACAATCCTACATGATGCTAGTGTATTGTTTAGTATATGTACCGTAGGTTGCAATGTGTGTGTTGACCCTTGTCACATACTCAACACGCAGGCTGGCAATCCTGTCCGCGATTTTTTTCTGGATCTGCTTGCAGGTCCTCTCCACACCCAGTTTGGTCAGCAGGGCACGCAGTATCCTTCGCAGGATGCTGCGTTTGCACAGCCATGGGGGGCGTGATGGTGCTCACACCAGTAGTCATGGCAATATCTATGAGGAGCAGTAGCTCCGCCAGACCCCATGTTGCTGCGTGCTGTGCAGCAGCCATAACTGTGCTGGTATGTGCAAGGGAGGTCCAGGCACCTAGCATGCGGAGCGAAAGTGAAACTAACGTCATGACATCATGCCGCACACTAGACCCGCCAAACAACATTGTGTACAATAACAAGGCAGCCGACCGCGGAGCGGGAATCGCATAGTAAACACATCAGCGTCACCAAATTCGCGCCGCATAGCAGTGCGTGCCCTATGACACCCATTTGTGATGAGTACGTCAATTCATGAACTGCCATGTGACCCAGGATGATGTACATAGTACATCATCAGAACAACATGACATTATCTTGCGCTACTGAATGGCCGCGTCATTGGACTTAGGTAGTGTCTTGTAGTGTAGGTGCAGATGCGTGTGGTGCTGAAGTGACAGCTCATCAAAGATGGCACCCTGTGCAGGGACAGCCAGTGGTAACACAGTAGCCCCCACCAATCATTGCTGATGGGGCGCGGTATCCATCACGCTGTGGCACGCCTCTGGGAAATCACTAAGCGACGCAGATTCCATCCCTATCGCCCGTTCACACGCCAAAAACAGGGCAATTCACCTTCAGAGTTGCCTCTGGTTTTAGAACAATGCTCTGAAACCGCAACCGGGAGCAACTGCGAAAATCACGATCACTTTCCGAAATTGCACGCCGCAACTTCGTAGCAATTTCAAGGCAACCGTGACGGAAATCCCGATTGCCTCTCAGTTGCTACACCGCAGTTGTGGCGTGTAAAGGTACCTTAACTGTTACTGTCCCAGGGTTATATTTATCTTATCATTTCTTTCTATGCACAGCTAACACAGATGTAAGGAAAGGGACATGGCAAAACTGCTTGAGAATATCGAGAAACTTTAGAAAACGTAGCTTTAGCAGTGGCCACTGCGAAAATGCCTGATGACCGCGCTAAAGTGTTTCTCATCTAATCGGGTCCTAACCGTGTGCCTCTACTAGTGGTATACTGCTCCCCTCCTGTACCTATATGTCCTGATGGTCTAGAGCAGGGGTCTCAAACTCGCGGCCCGTGGGCCGCATGCGGCCCCTGGGGCTTCCCTGTGTGGCCCCCGACACCTTGGACAATTGACCATGCTGGCGGCGGTCCAGAGCATGGGGCCGCCGCGGTCTCCTCTTTAATATTACTTCCGGCCGCTTCACTGTCTCTGCCGCTCGCTCTGCCGCTCTGTAAGCTCAATACAAGCCCTCAGCCAATGAGAGGCCCGCAAGTGACGTCATACGGCGACGTCACCTGCGGGCCTCTCATTGGCTGATGGCGGCTTGCATTGAACTAACACGGTGGCAGAGCGAGCAGCGGAGTGAAGCGGCCGGAAGTAATATTAAAGAGGAGACCGCGGCGGCCCCATGCACTGGACCGCTGCCAGCATGGTTAAAGTAATAAAAGTGTGTGTTAATGTGAGTGCCTGTGAGTGTGTGTGAGTGCCTGTGAGTGCCTGTGAGTGTGAGTGTGTGTGAGTGCCTGTGAGTGTGAGTGCCTGTGAGTGTGAGTGCCTTTGAGTGTGAGTGCCTGTGCCTGTCTGTGCCTTTGAGTGTGAGTGCCTGTGCCTGTGAGTGTCTGTGCCTGTGAGTGTCTGTGCCTGTGAGTGCCTGTGCCTGTCTGTGCCTGTGAGTGTGAGTGCCTGTGAGTGTCTGTGCCTGTGAGTGTCTGTGCCTGTGAGTGTGAGTGTCTGTGCCTGTGAGTGTGAGTGTCTGTGCCTGTGAGTGTCTGTGCCTGTGAGTGTCTGTGAGTGTGAGTGCCTGTGCCTGTGAGTGTGAGTGCCTGTCTGTGTCTGTGAGTGTGAGTGCCTGTGCCTGTGAGTGCCTTTGAGTGTGAGTGCCTGTGCCTGTCTGTGCCTGTGAGTGTGAGTGCCTGTGAGTGTCTGTGCCTGTGAGTGTGAGTGCCTGTGCCTGTGAGTGTCTGTGCCTGTGAGTGTGAGTGCCTGTGCCTGTGAGTGTCTGTGCCTGTGAGTGTCTGTGAGTGTGAGTGCCTGTGCCTGTGAGTGTGAGTGTCTGTCTGTGTCTGTGAGTGTGAGTGCCTGTGCCTGTGAGTGCCTGTGTCTGTGAGTGCCAGTGAGTGTCTGTGCCTGTGAGTGTCTGTGCCTGTGAGTGTGAGTGCCTGTGAGTGTGATGTCTGTGAGTGTCTGTGCCTGTGAGTGTGTATGTCTGTGAGTGAGTGCCTGTGACTGTCTGAGTGCCTGTGACTGTCTGAGTGCCTGTGTTTGTGAGTGCCTGTGTTTGTGAGTGCATGTGTTTGTGAGTGCCTGTGAGTGTGAGCGTATGTGAGGGTGTGTCTGTGAGTGTGAGTGCCTGTGCCTGTCTGTGCCTTTGAGTGTGAGTGCCTGTGCCTGTGAGTGTCTGTGCCTGTGAGTGTCTGTGCCTGTGAGTGTCTGTGCCTGTGAGTGCCTGTGCCTGTCTGTGCCTGTGAGTGTGAGTGCCTGTGAGTGTCTGTGCCTGTGAGTGTCTGTGCCTGTGAGTGTGAGTGTCTGTGCCTGTGAGTGTGAGTGTCTGTGCCTGTGAGTGTCTGTGCCTGTGAGTGTCTGTGAGTGTGAGTGCCTGTGCCTGTGAGTGTGAGTGCCTGTCTGTGTCTGTGAGTGTGAGTGCCTGTGCCTGTGAGTGCCTTTGAGTGTGAGTGCCTGTGCCTGTCTGTGCCTGTGAGTGTGAGTGCCTGTGAGTGTCTGTGCCTGTGAGTGTGAGTGCCTGTGCCTGTGAGTGTCTGTGCCTGTGAGTGTGAGTGCCTGTGCCTGTGAGTGTCTGTGCCTGTGAGTGTCTGTGAGTGTGAGTGCCTGTGCCTGTGAGTGTGAGTGTCTGTCTGTGTCTGTGAGTGTGAGTGCCTGTGCCTGTGAGTGCCTGTGTCTGTGAGTGCCAGTGAGTGTCTGTGCCTGTGAGTGTCTGTGCCTGTGAGTGTGAGTGCCTGTGAGTGTGATGTCTGTGAGTGTCTGTGCCTGTGAGTGTGTATGTCTGTGAGTGAGTGCCTGTGACTGTCTGAGTGCCTGTGACTGTCTGAGTGCCTGTGTTTGTGAGTGCCTGTGTTTGTGAGTGCATGTGTTTGTGAGTGCCTGTGAGTGTGAGCGTATGTGAGGGTGTGTCTGTGAGTGTGAGTGCCTGTGAGCGTCTGTGAGGGTGTGTCTGTGAGCGTGAGTGCCTGTGAGCGTGTGAGTGCCTGTGAGTGTGAGTGCCTGTGAGTGTGAGTGCCTGTGAGCGTGTGAGTGCCTGTGAGTGTGAGTGCCTGTGAGTGTGAGTGCCTGTGAGTGTGAGTGCCTGTGAGTGTCTGTTAGTGTGTGTGTGTCTGTGAGTGAGTGCCTCTTGAGTGCCTGTGAGTGTGCCTGTGGGTGTCAGAGTGCGCAAGGGTGTCAGAGTGCGCAATTTTGTACAGAAGTGTGTGATTATAACAGAAGTGCTAGAGCACAGGAGGCACACGTTTAATTACCTTTAATATACCACAACGCGTTTCCTTGGCGGTCCGCCGTCTTCATCAGGTGGATTTACCTGATGAAGACGGCGGACCGCCATGGAAACACGTTGTGGTATATTAAAGGTAATTAAACGTGTGCCTCCTGTGCTCTAGCACTTCTGTTATAATCACACACTTCTGTACAAATATCATATCTCCATCCTAGGGTTGCAGCAGGAGCAGCTGTGAACCAGAGTCTCCGCTAACAGAATCCAAAGGACCTGCGGTGACGTAACCGAGAACGTCACAGGGTCAGGTGATCGGCTGCTCGAGTCAACTGACTGGAAGAAGGAGCTGCTTGTGGAGGAAACCCCAACCGCTGGAGTCTGGAGCCTTCCACTGCGATACACCAAGGTTGTGCAGGGTTGCAGAACTTCCAAAGGTGAGATGCGAACCCCCCACATCTGTTATTGACTACCCCACTAGACCACCAGGTACAGCTCATGGGTTGTGCTTCCCCCCCCCCCCTTTGTTCCACATGAGTGAGTGTGAGTGTGTGTGTTAATGTGAGTTTGTGTGTGAGTGTGAGTGGGTGAGTTAATGTGTGAGTGGGTGTGATTGTGAGTGAATATATGTGTGTAAAAAGAAGGCAGATCAGGTTGGGGACATCATTAAAAAAAGGGGTCCAGCATGGGGGACATTACTGCACTATGGGGGTGAGGATGGTGACATCACTCCAAAAGGGGATCAGCATGGAGGACATTACTACACTATGGGGGCCAGGATGGAGACATTACTACACTATGGGGGTGAGGATGGTGACATCACTACAAAAGGGGATCAGCATGGAGGATATTACTACACTATGGGGGCCAGGATGTGAACATTACTACACTATGGGGGCCAGGATGGGGACATCACTACAAAAGGGGACCAGCATGGGGGACATTACTACAGAAGGGGATCAGGATTTGGACATTACTACATTGACCAAATAAATCTGGTATTACTAAAAATGTCACTTAGGGTACCGTCACACCAGGTGACATCGCCGGCGATTTTGCAGGCGATGCAGGGGCGTGGCCTATCATCAGCGTCATCACTGGCGAGTCGCCCCGTGTAAAGTGGCGATTTTGTGCCGAAAAATCGGCTGAGAGTGGTCGCCTGGTTTCACAGCACTGCTGTGAAACCAGGCAACCACTCTCAGGCGATGTGTAAGCATCGCCCCGTGTAACATCGCGAATGGCGATGTTACAGGCGATGGGAGCCATAGGCATGTTACAGGATCCCTACTGGGGTTTCTAGACACCCCAACAGCGATGTCGCCTGAAACATCGCCAAAGCATCGCCGAAGGTATCGCCGCATGTAAACACGCGACGCTGGCAGGGTGCCAAAAATATGTGCACTCCCGTGCGTCGCCTGCGATATCTCCGGCGATGTCACCTGGTGTGACGGTACCCGTAGTCCTACAAGCAATGCGGCCCCCCGATAAAAAAATGTTTTTATGTGCGGCCCACCAACCCAGCCGAGTTTGAGACCCCTGGTCTAGAGTTATTGTAATTGTGCTTGTCTCCCCTATCCTCATGTAAAGCGCCATGGAACCTAATGGCGCTATATAAATAAATAATAATAATAATGACTCACCGTGGCCGGGACTCCGGTTGACAGGCGTTTTCTTCCTCCTTCTTGTCACGGATGGACCGTGCCTGCCGGTAGTGGGGCCCGGTGGTACAGATCAAAAAGAGAGACGTCGTTAGGTGAACAGATTAGGGGTTAATTGGTTTAGTGACGCCACCTATGAGTGTTCCGGTAACTATACCGGCGCTGCAGGGCCTCCGGGGGATGGAATGCAGCAAGATGGAGCGCTCCCCACAGGCTAAGCGATGATCCCCGGAGCCAGGAGCTGCACAAGATGTTCTAAGGCAGCTGCAGTTACCTTAGTATGCGGATAGATACAGTTCATAAGAAAGCACGGACACTGGAAGTCTCTGTAACGGGTTCTTTACTGTAACCAGCAGGCAGTACATGGCATACAGTGAAGGGTAGTGGACCGGGTGGACT
This sequence comes from Allobates femoralis, assembly GCA_033576535.1. NCBI lineage: Eukaryota > Metazoa > Chordata > Amphibia > Anura > Aromobatidae > Allobates > Allobates femoralis. The sequence continues at coordinate 59,081,490 of JARQOC010000011.1, read as the reverse complement.
CAGCAATGACCAGTGTTTCTCAGAGATCCACGGTGTTCCTCCATTCTAACTAAACTTGTGTTGCCGTTGTCGCCCAGGAATGCCAGATCGGGTACAAGGAGGCTGCTTCAATGCCCTATCCGGGGTATATGTTCTGGATGTTTTGGGGAGCCTTGGGTCCTTTTGGTGGGTACACCGCTGGCTAGATGACTGTGTGTGGTGGTGGTGGGGTGCTCCTGTAAAGCGGTCCCTCCACTCCTCTAGTTCGCATAGAAGTGATAAACGACTCCCAGCTTCGGTACCAGCAAACCGGCTGTAGATGGGCACGGGATGTTTTTGGACCCGCATGTGGATGCCCGTTGATCGGTTGTTAAGGCACCGGGAGTAATGGTGCTCAACCGGGGGGGTCGGCCAGGGGGCTGCACGGAACTGTGCAGGCCCCCTCTCCTAGGTTGCAGAGCTTGTTGGTTTAGCTCCTTCTCCTACGTTGTCCTTTTTCCTTCTCCTACACTCTACCACTACATTCCGCCCACCAGGACCTTATTGGCCCTCTATGCTGATGATGCATGTAGGGTATAGATTTCTGATTTAACTGTATCATTGCTTAGTCAGAGAATATTGCTGCTGCTGTTTTGGCTGCAATACCCTCCTGTGACGCACTCGTTGCGGGGTGCCACACTAATACTGCTGCATGTGTGGTTTGTTTTGCCTCTGTATGCAATTAAAACTGACACTGAGGGTATGTCCTGGATCTGGCTACAATAAGATGGTAACACTAATAATTAAAAACTGGCATCACCTTAATGTGAAGATGCTAGCAAGAAAACCATGAGAATTAAAGAGTATATCTGCTGCTCCTTAACTACACACTATGAGATATGTGAAATAGCTTAATGGCTAGCAATGAATGGCAGGGCTATATACAATCATTGTTAGCCATTAAGCTATTTCGCATATCTCAGTCAGTGTGTAATGTTGCTGCAGATATACTCTTTAATTCTTAAGGTTTTCTTGCTAGCACCTTCACATGAAAGTAATGCCAGTCTTTCTTTAATTATTAGCTTCAGGATATCGGCTGATTTAATCTTTTTAGGGGGAAGTAATGAGAAAGTAAAAGTAAAGCAAGCTGCACCTGTGAGAAGTGGGCCAGCATCTGTAGTTCGGCCAGATCCTGTCAGTTACCCTGGGACTCTAGAGCATGTGGGAACGACTCTGGTCAAGGATGGTTGGTGCATCCCAGCCACCCTACAGTAGTATTAGGCCTGAACTTCGTAGAAGCACCAGTTAGTGGTTGATTCCCTCAATATCAGTCATAAGCGTGGCCAGACATAAACTTGGGTGATCGGGTCGGCGCAGGATTCAGCGGTGAAGGAGCTTTGTCCGCTGATGGTCCAAACTGTTTCACGGAACGGGTCCCTGTGGTGGGATGAGACTATAGCCATGTGGAACTCTTTGAATTTGTTATGTGAGGCCATGTTTTGGGCAGTGAGGAGGAGGAATTGAGTATAACAGCAGTGGTATTGGGAAGCAGGGAGCAATTCACAGCAAAACTACATATTAAAATTGCACTGTGGAGGTGGGGCATGAACCATTGAAAGAAAGCTGCCCAGAAGCTGGAGCACCCCCTCACCTGCGACTACTATGTCGCACCACCCCCACATTGGGAAAAGGCTAAGGGTTCACCATATTTTTCAGATTGCCAGCTAACAAAAGTATTGGGACATTAAATTCATACTGCTCAATCCTTTTTTCCTCTGATATTATCGAGTAAAAAATTAGGACACCCCCATACACATCCGATGGATGGCCCGTCCCACCAAAGACTTTCATCTAATGTGTATTAGGGTACCTTCTCACGCCCGCAACCAGAGGAGACATTTTTGGCGGCGATATTTCTCACTGCAATTGTTGCCGCCAAATTGCCTCCTTATTGCGGCGTGTATTTCGGGAATTTGGCGGCGATAAAGCCAATGTCGCCTGGTTTCGATTTCACAGCAGTGCTGTGAAATCGAAACCAGGCAACATTGGTTTTATCGCCACCAAATTCCCGAAATACACGCCGCAATAAGGAGGCAATTGGGAGGCAATTTGGCAGCGATATTTCCAGGTCGCAATATCGCAGACAATATTTCTCGCCGCGGTTGCGGCGTGAGAGGGTACCCTTAGGGGACCGTTAGTTTGCTTGCTCCAAATCCCCCAATACATATTGATATAAAAAAAGGGCATACAAATCACTACTGGGCAGAAGAGAAATTAGATAAGTGCTGAAAACGTTAGACTGGACCATATATCATAACTTGAGATTGCCAGTTAAAGTAGAAAGGGCCCAGCCAGTTCCTCAACACCAGGGCCACAAGGCTTGGCTGCAGGCAGCCCTGCACCCCTGGGAGCAACAAGACCCATCCTGTGGCCACACACACCGAGCCCAGGAGCAACACTTCCCCCAGCATCTCCAGCTCCCGCCCAAGCCCTGGTGTGATGTGGTCCCACAGCCTCACCTTCAGCCTGCTGGTGCTGTGTATGGTGGTAAGTGTCTGCTAAGGCCTACAAGCTTGCTAATTTAGTTACTGTTGTGTGCTCCAGACACCAGTATGTGAGACGTCATGTTTTTTTTTTGTTTATTTTGCTTGAAGGTGAACGAGCCCATGCTATAGGCTGGGCTGTCAGCCCATCCCCATCTCCTCCAGATGACACCCGGGATGGTGATGTGCTGCGTACGTATAATCAATTACAATTCCCTCGAACACCCACCTACACTTACACAGGTAACTCACAAATGTCCTTCTTTCTCATACAGGTGTACCAACCATTGAGGAGCTGCTGCTGGCTCACCAGGAGGCACAGCAGCACATGGAGAGGGCACACCAAGAAGGGCAGCAACACCTTGCCCGCTTGGGTGCCATGATACACGCCCTCCAGACAGCCCAGTCCAGCAGGGGCCGTAATCCATCACCCCCCTTCCCTCCAATAAGGGGACTAGACTCCCCTAATAATTGTTGTCCATGTTGGACCCTTGTTTTTTTCCCTGCTGCCATTTTGGCACTTCAGTTTTTTAGGCCACGTTGGCCTCTTTTCTTATAGTGTCCCACATTGGGAAAGTGGGTAGTGTGTATTGGCTACTCCTAACCTGACCAAGGCTTTTGGATTGTGTTGTCAATGTTTGTTAAAAATTTTGGTCTGTAATAATATTGTGGCCAGCTACATCCTGTGTCATCCCTTGTTGCAACACACACAGGGTAACGTTTGTGAGGTTACATTTCACCAACCACACTGGGCCACTGTTTATCTAGAGGTATATGGTGTCACATGGCAAACATGTCACCATACTGGACCATTACCTTCGCCATGCACCCCTATATGACATCAATGTCTACTATATGACACCCACAGTACCAAACACACACACACACAAACATACTGGTGAACGTGACACAGATATGGACAGAGTTGTGGGTAATGTAACTTATTTATTTATTTATTTATTTTTTTTTAAGGTTTCAAAAAATTATCAACACAATAATGGGGCCAACCTGCCCTTCAACACAGTGTGTCATTATGCCAAGCTTGTTCATTGGCTAGTAGTTCTCTTGTTCTTCCTCCTCCTCTGCTGGGTCAGACAATGGGGCCTCCCCATCCTCCTCATACACCCAGCGGCCATGTGATGTCCCAGCTCTGCTGGGCTGTCTTCGGGGGAAAGTTCGAGTATCACGATTTTGCCTACTCCTCACCGTGTGTCTTGCGGGCGCAGTGGGCCCTGGGGTGGTCTTCCGGGGGAGTGTCCACGACACCCCTCATCGCATGGACCCATCCACGTCTGCCTCCAGGACACGAAAGATGGCCCTCTCTGCTTTGGCTCCATGCGGGCCACCATCTCGCTGGCGACATGCCTGATCACAGAGCCAGGGGTCCTCTCGTGATCTAGGAGGACCCATTTTGCCCAGGTACCCAGCTCAGTGTTGGTGGGTAGGCGGTCTTCTTCGTCGGATTAAAGAGCTGGGCCCGGCCCCCAGCACTGGGCTCAGGCACTGGCTCTCCGGCAGATGTTGAGGGGAGAGCCTCGCCAGCTGCTGGCTCCTCAGCACTGGAGCCAGGCTCCAGAGGGGCCTGAAAAATAAATTAAAAACAAAAACATCAGCCACATGTAGCTATGTAATTTAAGGTAACACCACTACCAAACACCCAACACAACATAGATCAAATCTCAACAAGGCTAACACCAAGAGCCACAGGAGCAGATTTTAGAAATCTAAAGAACAAAGAAGTAGACAAGTGCAGTATACTCACCTGAGGCTCAACATTGACATAGAAAGTGCACAAAAATAAAGACAAACAAACTGTGATAACAGCCACCACTAAACAAATAGAAAAGAACAGTGAACAAGATTTGTGAAGGAAAAGCACAATAGAGCCTACCACATGTGCAGCAAATCCCACATCAGTGGAAAGAACAAGCTGGGTAGATAGATCACACAAACACAATTACCCACCTCCTGCGACGGGGCAGGGTCTTGGGCTGCGGCCACAGCTGGTTGCGGGCGGCGCCTGCTGCACCGTGTTCCCCAAGGCCCCTCCTGGCCCAGGTTGAAAGTGAGGAGGTCATAGTACCCCAGACGTGGCCTAGGGACCGCCTCAGCTCCAGCCCCAGGCTTCAAACAACTTTTTATGGGTCTTGGTGAACACGGTGCGCAGGCTTTTTATCTTTTCCGCAACCAGGGCCGCTGTCCAGTTCTTATTGGGTTGGAGCCGGTTTGCCAGCTCCACCAGCGGCCTGCAGGCCGCAGCCCTCGCTGCCTGGTCATGATATTCAGACAGCAACACCCGCCACAGACATTCGTGTTCCTGGTATAAGGTGAGGAGCTGTGTCACAAAATCGTGATACTCAGCCATCTGGGAAAAAAAAATACAATTGTGTCATGCAAACAAACACATGGCAAGCACAGGTGACACCCTACTCTGTGTGTCCAGCCCATGTCCAGCAATAGTAATTACATGTGTTGTGGTAGGCAGCTTGGCTATGGCAAATCATTATTGGTCTTAACATGTGTCCATACATGTTGCATGCAGGACATGCCTGTTGATATATGTTATTTGGGCCAATGAAGGGACATATGTCAAGGTCTGTCATTACAAATGGCACCCATGGGCTGACTAACTACATTAAAACACACACACATCAGATACACACATAATTAGGAAGTAACATAGTGCTGTAGTACACATTGTCCTGGCAAGGATCTCCCCAAACATTATCTGTGCTGCAGGACACGGAGTGTATTTACGATGCGTACACGTTGCTAAATACACTCCTACAGGACGCTACATGAAGCTGTACATAAGGCGCACACACATCAGCCAACATATGGGTCTGCAGCACACAGACAAATACGTCCAGGAGTGCCTAATAGCATGTGCCCCCACTTACCGTCTGTCCAACAGAGATCTTGTGATGAGACACTACTAGCACAATGCACATTCCAGTTGGAGCACGGGTGGCGCCCAAGCACGTGCTTATTTAAATACAGCCTGACCAATCAAAAATGTGCAATGGCGCATAATCATTACAATGTCGATTACAATACGCCGCAGCGGTCTAATTGGTTGGTTACCATATAAAAAGCGCTCAAGACCCAGGTCGATCACGCTTGCTGCCCAGAGTCATTAAGTAAGTACTGATGAGCAAACATGAACTGTGATATGGCTGTGTTGCATTTACACCACCTTAACATTACGGGTCGCTATTGTGTAGTGTACCTCACACTCAAGTGCTCGGGTATGTAATTACTCGTGAAGTTTTATTTAAGATTTAGTATTGTGTCCTGGCTAATGGATGCATGAATGTTTTGACAACCTAAACCCTATCCTACTTGAAAAGCCATTTTGCCTTTGCCATACAGGATCATGTTTGAAGGATGCGTATGTCATTAGCTGCGGAGATCATCTGAATTGAGGCCACATAGTACTGTCGTTATCAACACACAATGGGACGTTTAAAGCCAAACTCAGATGTGGAGTGGGGCGTGTGGCTTCTGCGAATGTCTGCCTCAGAAGATTCTGCATTCAAAACACATCAGGGATGTCTCTTGGACATGATGAGTATTCAATAGTCTGCTGCGTGATATTTTGCCCATAACACACAAAGGCTGGGGTACGTGTATAATGTAATTATATAGATGTTTAAAAAACCATGATTGAATTAATGTGACCGATGTCTTTGGCCATGCCTTGTGGTCACACATCAAAATTATGGCTACATATATGTCCTTAGCCTCATGATGTGTTGCATTTGACAAGAAAGATGTATTGTACAGGAGGGCCAGGGGTGTGGAGTGACCAGGTTTGGTTGTCAGACACTGCAATGTTGTGTTTGGGCCTTGATTGGTGGTCTATATGTATGTGTGTGGGCTGGTGATCACACTTGGATATGCTGTGGTCAAGTGGGCCGGAGATGTATAGGGAAGGAGGTGGTGTATGTAGATGATGTGTTATGAAGCGTTCTTGTACTGATGTTTATTTTTCTCTCTTTTGCAGGGGTTGGTACGTGAGATTATGTTCGACCCTGATGGAGATGTTATCGTGGCTCTTGCCTTGGTGGAAGTGCAATTGTGGCTGGAGGATAAATATGAGAGGTTGCAGGCTCACAGACCACGGCGTGTGAGTGTTCGGGATTGGCTTCTGCACCGGGACACCCGGAGCCACATGCAGCTGGTGCGTGAGCTGGAGGATCGTAGTCCGCATGATTTCAGGAACTACCTCCGTATGTCCGAGGACTCTTTCACATTCCTGTTGGAATGCATAAGGCCATTGATAGCTCGACAGGACACTGTGATGCGTCGAGCTGTGCCACCTGAGGAGCGTTTGGTTGTAACTTTGCGGTTCCTGGCAACAGGTCGTTCAAGGACTGACCTGCAATACACTTCACGTGTGTCACTGTCCCTGCTGAGCCGCCTGATCCCCGAGACGTGTGAGGTCATCTGGAGTAGTCTGCTGCCATCCTATATGCAGTTTCCCACACCACCCGCTGAATGGATGGATGTGGCCAGAGGGTTTGAGGACCACTGGCAATTTCCAAACTGCGGCGGTGCATTGGATGGTAAGCACGTGGTAAGCAAACCTCCAAACTCTGGGTCTTTGTATTACAAAGGATATTGTGGTGTGGTCCTCATGGCTCTGGTGGATGTGAACTATGAGTTCCTCTATGTGGACGTTGGAATGAACGGGCGTATCTCGGATGGGGGTGTGTTCGCACACTGCTTCTTGGCCCAAGACCTAAGGACAGGTGGGCTGAACTTGCCCTCAAATGATAAGACAACCCAACTTTGCATTTGTGGGGGATGTAGCATTCCCACTTCAGGCACACCTACTACGGCCATATCCCCAGAGGACCCTTACTTCTGAGCAGCGCATTTTAAATTACCGGCTATCCCGGGCCCGCCGTGTGGTTAAAAATGCGTTCGGGATCATGGCCAATACATTCCGGCTTTTTCATAAACGTCTGCATATGAAACTGGAATCTATTGATGTGGTAGTGCTGGCCTGCTGTGTGCTGCATAACTTCCTGCGTTGTAGGGATTGGTCATCATACACGCCGGCAAGTTATGTGGATTCAGTGGACCCCACAACAGGGGTGGTCCGTCCCGGGGATTGGTGTGCTACCGACCATGGTGTGGCGCCACACCAGTCGCTGAGCCAGGGTAGGACTCCGCAGGATGCCAGGAACAGCAGAGATGCATACTGCTCCTACTTTAATTTTAATGGCTCTGGGGCAGTGGCCTGGTAGCACCAGCAGGTGTAGTGTGGCTGGTGTTGTCAGGCAGCAACATGATGAGGAGGGTGCAGTCACCAGGGTGACTGCACCATGAGGATTTGGGTTTGCTTTTTGTGTGTGCACATTATTTACTTAGTTAGTGAGTGAGAGTTTTTTGTTTTTGTACTTTGACGTGTTTTTTGTTTTCCATTGTTTCTCATCATGTTGAATTTTTTGTGTGATGGTAAAAAAGGATAAATAGGGAGCGCAAATAAGGCTTTTTCGTCTTAATAAATAGTCAAGTCCCCCCAATTGGTGTGACTCACCTGGTGGTGGTGGTGAGAGACACAACAAACTGAGAGAGCCTGGTAATGGTCGCTGCAGGTGCCCACTGAAGATAAATGTGTTAGGCCCCCTGGCACCGCTTCCCAGCTCACCTCTCCCGGGTCGGCATCTCCTGCTCCTCTGCCGACCGGGCGTCCGGCATCCAGGCATGCTGTGTCTCGGAGCCATCGCCATGTTCCCTTCCTGTCAGTTGACCGCCAGGTTTGCACATGAGCACATTACTATGGTCATTTTCATAAGCCTACTCAGCGGCGCGCTAGGTGCACTCCTTCCCTGTGACTCTAGGGGCCGGCAAGGTCCAACCTGACACTCCCCTTGACCAATAGCTGCTCTTCCCATGGTATATCAGGCCACCTCCTCTGATGGGAGGTGCCTGATTATTAAGTCAGTTTGCTTCTGCCTTGCTGACTGTTGGTCAGGCCTTCATTGTGCTTTGTGTCCTGGAACCCTTGCTGTGCTCCTTCCCAGTAGCACTATTCCTGTCCTCCAGCCTTGTATTCTGTTTCCTGAAACCCTTGCTGTGCTCTTCCCCGGTAGCACAATTCCTGGTCTCCTAGCCTTGTGCCCTGTTACCTGGAATACTTCTCTATTCCTTAGTATAGGCTAACCTTATGAGCCGCCCCCCCTTGTACTAGCTGCTATGGTATTTAGACCCCCTGGGCTTGCCCCTGACAATCCCTGTATAGGGGTTGGGTAAACTAGGATCAGCTCACCCAGGGGAGTTCGGTACCACGGCCCAGTGGGTCCACTCTAGGGCGCCCTCCCCCGGAAGCGTGACAAAATGATTTCCACCGAAGAAAAAGCTGGGCTTTGTAGTCTGCGCTGACCTCAAGAAACTTCCAGTCCAATATGGGTCAATAAGGTTCTGGTTTATTTGCCTACGCGTAGATAGGACAACAATATCATAAGCTTTCAAATCCCCTTCAAATATGATTTTAACTCCTTCATGACCTTGGAATTTTTCATTTTTCAGTTTCGTTTTTTGCTCCCCTGCTTCCAAGAGCCATAACTTATTAATTTTTCCGTCAATACAGACATATGACAGGTTGTTTTTTGCGGGATGAGTTGTACTTTCAGAAGCAATGGAAATTGCAAAACAATTACAACTGCAGTGAAATTGCAAACAAACTGCAATTACATGTTTGTTTTTTGGGTATTTTAGTCGCCATGTTCACTATATGGTAAAATTGACGTGACGGTGTGATGCCTCAAGTCGGTACGAGTTTGTAGATACCAAACGTACCGGTATACCTTTACTGGTATTTAAAGGTACCGTTACACACAGAGATATCTGTGCATACATTGCTTGCAACTCACTGGTTGCAGTGAAATCATGGATACATTGTTCCATTTTGTTGCCGTGTACAAAATGGAACAATGTGTCCACAAAATACCTTTTTGCACTCCTTCCAAAGGGCTCAGTCTGCCTTAAAAAATGAAGGTGGACATTTGGATAGGCGATAACTTGATTTCACTTAAAATGGACTTTGACACATTAAAGGGAACCTGACCCCTAAAATGACCCCTCAGCCTATTAATACCTGTCCCTGCACCCTGCACCCTGAGTATGCTAATGTAGCGATCCTTTTCTGTAAAAATAGTGTATTTGTGAAGCTTAGAAAAGTGCTATTACCACCTCTGGATCTGGGGCTTTTGAGATTTAGAGAAGTCGCACAGGGCATTTGATGCACCTCCAGGCTATGGGGTACTCGGGAACCGGGCTGGTGCTGTCTCTTGGGATTACAGAAGTCGTGACCCGGATCCCGTGGCCTGGGATCAGTCCAAAAAGGGGTATTTACAGGGGATTTGTTGTGATGTCACCCGAGGTATGTGGTTAGTAGAACCACCGCTGCCGTATTCCTGCTGGGGACGGTGACTTGGGGCAGCGTGGATGGTAAGCCCTCCTTGGGTAGGACTGAGGGTCCCTAGGGCAGGAGTAGTTGGGATGGATGTATGTGGTGAGGGGCTGTGCACGGTGCAGTTCACTTACTTTGGGCTGCTGCAGCTGATAAGCCCAGGGCGAGGGGTACTCGGATACCGGGCCTGGGTTGATGGATCGACTGAGGAGATCATGGGTGGTCGGGTTCCCCGTTCCGTGCCCTGGCTGTAATTTGTTAGATGGTGGGGAGGGAATATTTACAGGGGTACGTGACGCCACCTGTGGTTCCCGGTAATTTGGGGTACCGGCGCTGCAGGCCAGCCGCTGAGGTGATGAAGGGTGCAGCTAAGTGTGATCCAGCTCCCCACAGGTGGAGCTTTTACCTCAGGGCAGCGATGATGGAGGATGATGAGGGGGATGAGGGGAGTAGTGGTTGTTCTTACCCCTCCAGTGCGATGCTGCTGATGGCGATGAAGCCTTCCGGGCACCAGCGAGAAGAATAACAGAGACCAGTTCAACTCTAACTCAACTTTACTGGGTACCGGCAGATGTTAAAATGGAACACGGTACAGTCTGGTTTAACGGGTGTTTGTTGCCGGTTCAGGGTTCCCCTTATGGAGTCTCCAGATGTTCCTTCTCAAGTCTTTCGGGGTCTAAACGGTTCTTCTCACTATTTACCACCCTTGCAGACCTCTTCCGCCAGTCCCACGGTCTGTAGCTAGTAGGTAAGGTTTGTTCCTTACCGGTACGGACAGGAGTGCTTCCCTATCTCTTCTCCTGAAACCGGAATTTGGCCCATTACCTATAGTGTCCTGAACCGGTTTCGGTCATGAGGGGTGAGGTGCCTTTTGTGGTGCTAACGTCAACCAGGTGATTATGGGCCCGCAGCTCGTCGGTTTGTGGCCAGAGATAAACTGCTGACCGCCTCGGCTTTCCGTGTTGCCGGTGTTCCCCAAACGTTACCAGCTGGCTCCAACCGGTTCTGGTCCGTTTCCTTCTGTCCTGGGCCCCCTCTTAAAGGTGGGGATCCCTCCTGTCAGCAGCCTGCCAGGCACGTCCTATCTGGTTGCCTTCCCAGCACTGTCTGAGGTAACTGTCACTCAACTACTCCTTCACTAACTTAGGCTTCACCCCCTTTTGGGACCTACTAAATAATCAGTCCCTCTATACTAGGTGGCCTAGTCCTGGTTGTGTGTGTGTAACTTGAGACTCCACAGGTTAAACCCTAAACCGACAACTTACTGAGATACCACATATATTTATCAGGTGTAATACCAGGGGCGTAACTACAGTAGGTGCAGGGGTTGCGATCGCACCCGGGCCCTGCAGCCTAGTGGGGCCCCGAAAGTCCCTTTGGCCCATAGAAAAAGACTAATAATATTAAAGATTTGCAATAAATGGGGGCCCCATTGAAGCTATCGCATCGGGGCCCCTGGGCCTGAAGTTACGCCACTGTGTAATACCTCTCTGTGGTGCCTAGCTGTAGGGGCGCCACACAGCTTCCACCGCTGGTGGTCTCAGTACTGGATGTGGTGCTGAAAGAAATCAGTCTCAGACAAGCGTGAGCTCACCGGGTACCTTACTGGCGACTTTTCAGACAGTTTGCAAGGTACACAGTCACAGTTCAGGTAGCTGGTCAGGTAGCCACCAAAGGATGCAAAGTCTCTCCAAAGCCCTCTCTGATGTTCCTTCAGGCTCCAACCCCTGTCCTCACTTTATCTTCCTGTGATTGTAATTTGTGGCTCCTGCAGTTGCTTGAAGCTAAGCTGCTTGCCCACTCTGTCCTGCATGTGCCGTACGACAGGCAGCTCGAGTCCTTCACTTCTCCCCTTCACCTAGCGTTTATGGATTCTATGTGCTCTGCTGTGCCTCCTGACACTGTGTGGCTGGGAAATCTGGAATTCCCCACACTCCAGTATTGACTGCCGGGAATGTGTAAACCTGTACAGTCTCGGACCCGGTGTCCGTTCTCTGCGCTTTCCTCTGAGACGAGCACGACGTTCCTCATCTCCCCCAAGCTTTCCTACCTTCTCAGCCTCTCTCCATGGCTGTTCTGACTAACTCCCTTCTTCCCGCTCTTTCCACTCACCTAAGCTCCCCCTCCAGGGCTTGGTCTCCCAGGCAAACAGGTTAACCCTTTAGTCCCCCTATTCTAGGTGTGTGAATGCAGGGATGAGAGCCTCAGATCATATTGCATCCCCTTATGGCTGGGATACCACACACACTGTTCTGGGTGCAGTACCCCTTCTGTGACGCACTGACCACACGTTCCTGTGGCTTCTCTCCAACACCTATACTGTAATTATCTGTGATAAGCTGCCGTAAAGCAACCTCACGCATGCGCAATGCGCATCGCGAGGTGTACGTGTGTGTACGAAGTCATGAGAGCCGAATATGACGCGAATCGAGTCATAACGGCTATTCCGCGCCCATGGAGGGGGAGATGATGATCAATAAGGATTATCACGCCCATCGGGGCGTGAATAATTACAGTATAGGTGTTGGAGAGAAGCCACAGGAACGCCCTGTGTGACTTCTCAAAATCTCAGAAGCCACAGATCCGGAGGTAATAAAAGCACTTTTCTAAACTTCACAAATACACTATTTTTACAGAAAAGGATCGCTAGATTATCATACTCAGGGTGCAGGGACAGATATTAATAAGCTGGGGGTCATTTTTAGGGGTCAAGTTCTCTTTAATCAAATACTGTGATCTGCTTATGAAACTATTTTATAAACACATTCACCATCTTGGAGCTAGCACAGTATCAGGCAGTTATGATGACATCATAGACTCTGAATGACATCACAATTGATATAGAAGGTGCAGAGATCTGCTCCGGAGGCATGTTTTGCCATTTGGACCTCACAGTCGGAGAAGACTAAGAGCCACTTTACACACACCAACTTATCTGTCCAACTTCTGACCAACTTGTTGGTTGCAGTGAAATCATGGACACATTGCTCCATTTTGTGGCTGTGTACAAATGGAACAATGTGTCCATGATTTCACTGCAACCAGTAAGTTGTTCAGAAGTTGGACAGATAAGTTGGTGTGTGTAAAGTGGCCTTATCACCTCCTGAAATCAGTTGTTATTGCTGGGGAAAGTCGCTGTCCCTACAGGACACATGCGGTATTATGACCCTTTTAGGGGAGACCAGAAGGGGCAAAGGCTGCAGAGCTATAGATTGATTGTCAGCTCTTATTCCCAGGTGTGGATGGGTCACTGGGACCAGATATTTTCTGTAGAAGACTCCGAGGACTGTCAGACATTATTGGGGTCTGCAAAACAATCGGCAATATATAGGGACATCCATTTTGTGGAGGACTGGCAGATACCATGCATTGGGCTTATATTTTGGCTCATGGCTGATAACTTCTGCTATTAATAAAATGAAGCTTAATAAACTTGTATCTGTGGTCAGAGCCGCCCGTCATGCTCAGGAGCAGTTGGCCTCTGCCAGGTGCTGGATCTTCCTATCGGCCCCTTTATTTTCCCAATTCAGCAGCGTTACATTTTCCAGTTCAGTGATTCGCCCTAAAAATATTAATGAGCGTTTCTAAGGTTCAGATGATTTTGCTCTAGGATCCATCATTACATTACTGGTATAGTTAACAAATATTGGATTATTTTATGTGACTTTTTGGGCTTTCCCACCAATTCATTATAAATTGGACTGTTCAACCTGAGCTGTCTGGTTCTTGGATACAATGCCAGAACTACAGCGAGTGGAAGACTGGAGAAAAGTGCACAATGAAAAGCATGCGGTGGTCTAGTGGGACAGATGGTTAACAGTGGGGGGATTAGCCTCTCACCTTAATACCACCTGAGGAAGGTAGCAGTCCGTTACACAGACCCGTTACATGGCACAACATCGTTAATGACATCGCTTATGCGTCACGGGTTTGGAGGCGTACCAGCGACGTCGTTGCAACCTCGTTGCATTTGACTCTGGTAAGTTGCTATGATAAATCTTTGGATCGGAGTTGACAGGTTTACCAACATGTTGAAAAACCTGACGATTCCAACTCAATCAACCTGCTGCATCCTTATGTGTGATACCGCGATAACGATGTCGTTCACGACTTCGCCCATTCACAGCAATGTGCAGGTATCATTCGCTGGGTTGTGCGAACGATACCTGCTCACTACATCATTGGTGAGTTGTTCACGATGTGACATCTCACCAGCGTGTTGAAATTATGTCAAAAACAACCTCGCGCCCCCGAGATCGTTGCAGACTTCGTATTAACGTTGTGACGTGTAACGGTACATTAAGATGTAGTGGAACTGAAGGCTATCTTATTATATTATGTTGCACTCTGTTAACATTTCCCTTGCAGATAATGCACATGAGAATTCTGCACATAGAAGTATTTATATATGCACAATGTGATAATATTCTGCTATTAGGAGGTTGTTATGCTTTCCGTGTATAGCATAGAGGTCACCTGGTAGAACAACATGATCATGTCTCTGGGCTTAGCAGGGAAGGAGAGGAGACATTTTGTCTGTGTGTTCTAACCTGAAGAAGGTACCGTTACACGCTTCAATATTGAAACGATATCACTAAAGGCCCCGTTACACCATGCCACATCGCCGCCAATTACATAGGCGACGTAGGGGCGTGGGACAAAAACACTTGCTACTCACTGTCAAATTTGGGGGAGGGTCCATTATGCTTTGGGGCTGTGTGGCCAATGACAGCACCGGGAATCTTGTTAAAGTTGAGTGTCGCATGGATTCCACTCAGTATCAGCAGATTCTTGAGAATAATGTTCAAGAATCAGTGTCAAAGTTGAAGTTACGTCGGGGATGGATCTTTCAGCAAGACAATGATCCAAAACACCGCTCCAAATCTACTCAGGCATTCATGCAGAGGAACAATTACAATGTTCTGGAATGGCCATCCCAGTCCCCAGACCTGAATATCATTGAACATCTGTGGGATGTTTTGAAGCGGGCTGTCCATGATCGGCGACCATCAAACTTAACTGAACTGGAATTGTTTTGTAAAGAGGAATGGTCAAAAATACCTTCATCCAGGATCCAGGAACTCATTAAAGGTACCTTTACACGCCGCCACTGGGTGGTAGCAACTGCCTGGCATTGGGGATTTTTGTGTCTGTTGCCATGAAATTGCTACAAAATGGCGGCATGTAAATTGGGAAGTTGATCGCTATACCCGCTGTTGATTCGGATACCTGTTTCTGAGCCGTGCTCAAAAACCCAAGGCAACACAAAGGCACAATTGCCATGGTAGTGGTGTCTAAATGGGGCACAGGGATGGAATTTCCGTTGCCTAGTGAATTCCCAGGGGCGTGACACAGCCTCATGGATACCTTCCTGCGCAGGCTGGCCAATCATGATGCTATTGCGTTGTCCAATCAGCGTATTAGCGTCACGGAATACACAACTCTGTCACGCCTATGTACTTGCGGCGCGAATGATGCACACCCATATTCCTTTGTGGTAGCGGCGTGTGAAGCAGCGAAAGTATTCAACAGGAAGTTAGGCGTAGGATCTGTGGGAACTTCCGGGGCAACATGATGCCTTCAGTTGACAACGCAATGGCGGCGTGTATATGCGGCATCGGCGATCGGCATCCACCGTCAAAAATGTGCGCGTGCACGTGCAGTGGATACCTGTTGCTAGGCACTGTGGCGGCGTGTAAAGGTACCTTAACAGCTACAGGAAGCGACTAGAGGCTTTTATTTTTGCAAAAGGTGGATTTACTAAATATTAATGTCACTTTTCTGTTGAGGTGCCCATACTTTTGCACCTGTCAAATTTTGAAATAATGCATATTTCACATTTTCAGTTAGTACAATAAACCTCATTTCAATCCTGAAATATTACTGTGTCCATCAGTTATTACACATATCACACTGAAATAGCTGTTGCAAAAACCCAATTTTAAACAAAAAAAAAGAGTACCGTATATACTCGTGTATAAGCCGACCCGTGTATAAGCCAACCCCCCTACTCTTGCCCCCGAAACCTGGGAAAACCTATTGACTCGTGTGTAAGCCTAGGGTGGACCCCAGCACGGGTATACAGCTCCCAGCAGTGTGGTATACAGGCCCCCCAGTGGTATACAGGCCTCCCCAGTGGTAGTATACAGCAGCCTCCCCAGTGGTAGTATACAGCAGCCTCCCCAGTGGTAGTATACAGCAGCCTCCCCAGTGGTAGTATACAGCAGCCTCCCCAGTGGTATATACAGGCCCCAGCAGTATATACAGCAGCCCCAGTGGTATACAGCAGCCTCCCCAGTGGTATATACAGGCCCCAGCAGTATTACAGCAGCCTCCCCGGTGGTATATACAGGCCCCAGCAGTATATACAGCAGCCCCAGTGGTATACAGCAGCCTCCCCAGAGGTATATACAGCAGCCCCAGTGGTATACAGCAGCCTCCCCAGTGGTATATACAGGCCCCAGCAGTATTACAGCAGCCTCCCCAGTGGTATATACAGGCCCCAGCAGTATATACAGCAGTCCCAGTGGTATACAGGCCCCAGTGGTATACAGGCCCCAGTGGTATACAGGCGCCCCCCCCCCATCAGTGGTATACAGGGCCCCCCCTTGCTGCCCCACACCTGTAAAGTAATACATCATTATACTTATCCCTGTGGCTGTCGCCGCTCTGACACCCCGCTCCTCCGGGTCTTCATGCTTCTTCCTGCTTGTGACCAGCGGGCGCAGGCAATGACGTCATTGCCTGTGCGCCGGAGGAGGAAGCATGAAGACCCGGAGGAGCGCGGTGTCAGAGCGGCGACAGCGACAGGGATAAGTATAATGATGTATTACTTTACAGGTGTGCGGCAGCAAGGGGGGGCCCTGTATACCACTGATGGGGGGGGGAGAGCGCCTGTATACCGTTGGGGGGGGCGGGCGGCCAGCCTATGACTCGTGTATAAGCCTAGGGGGGGACTTTTCAGCACATTTTTTGTGCTGAAAAACTCGGCTTATACACAAGTATATACGGTAAGATTAAGAGGGGTGCCCAAACCTTTTCATATGACTGTATACAGACAATTTAAGACAACATAGGAACAAAAATTTCATAAATCATGAGGAGTGAAATCCCTGCTCGCAAGCTTACAATCTAGAAAACATCCATCAGGAAATCAACTCCAAACCACAAATTGCTGTTACCGCTACCTTTCCCCACATTTCCTCTGGCTCACTCTCCACTTTTGATATAATCACAGAAGAAGTCTCCAGGCTCCTCTCTTCCTCTTGTCCCACCACATGCACTGCTGACCCCATTCATTCACACCTACTCCAGTCTCTCTCTCCGGTGGTCACCACTCACCTGACCAAAATCTTCAGTCTCTCCCTCTTCTCTGGCATCTTCCCCTCCTCCTTCAAACACTCTATCATCATTCCATTATTAAAGAAAACTTCTCTCAACCCATCATGCACAAATAACTACAGACCAGTCTCCAATCTCCCCTTCATCTCTAAACTCCTGAAGTGCCTGGTCTACTCCCGCCTCACTCATTACCTCTCTACTCACTCTCTTCTAGCCTCATTACAGTCTGGTTTCCCCCCCTACATTTTACAGAAACTGCTCTCATCAAAGTGACCAACGACCTTCTGACAGCAAAACGTAATGGTGACCACTCTCTGCCTATTCTTCTTGATCTCTCTGCAGCCTTTGACACTTTTGACCACCATCTCCTACTCTCCATGCTGCACTCCATTGGCATCAAGGGCACGGCTCTCTCCTGGTTCTCTTCCTATCTTTCCGACTGCTATTTCATTGTATCATTTGCTGGCTCCACTTCCTCCCCTCTTCCTCTCACTATTGGCGTCCCTCAGGGTTCAGTCCATGGACCTCTTCTCTCTCTACACGGCCCCGATTGGACAGAGCATCAGCAGATTTGGCTTTCAGTACCATCTTTATGTTGATGACACACAACTATTCACTTCTTCCCCTGACCTTACTCCCACTCTAATAAAGAACACCAATGACTGTCTAACCGCGGCTTTCAGTATTATGTCCGCTCTCTACCTGAAACTACACCTTTCCAAAACTGAACTTCTTCTGCTCCCGCTCTCCACTAACCTCCCTAAATATGACATGTCTCTCTCATTGTACAGCACCACAATAACGCCTAGTCAGCAGGCTCACTGTCTGGGTGTAATGTTTGACTCTGATATTTCCTTCAACCCATATATACAATCTCTTGTCCACTCTTGCTGCTTGCATCTGAAGAACTTCTCTAGAATTGCCCCTTTTTCACCTTGGAAACTACAAAAACCCCCACTGTGGCCCTGATTCGCTCCAGCCCTCACTATTGTAATTCTCTTTTAATTGGTCTCCCCCGCACTAGACTCTTCCCTCTCCAGTCCATCTTTAATGCAGCAGCCAGGATCACCTATCTAACTGACCGTTACTCGGATGCTTCTGCTCTATGCCAGTCATTGCACTGGCTGCCTATACACTATAGGATCCAATTCAAACTGCTTGTTCTCACCCACAAAGCTCTTCACAGTGCAGAGTCTCCCTACATCTCCTCCCTCATCTCTGTCTATCACCCCACCCGTTCTCTTCGCTTGGAAGTGAGTTTGGAATGCTCTACCCCAATAAATTAGGTGTATCCACAACTTAGGCTAGGGTCACACATAAGCCCTTGGTCCGTTTTTGGCCTCAGATTTAGGATTTTTTTTTTCTAAGTCCAAAAACTGATAGAAAAATGGATTAGATGTATTAAACACCCTACCCGTTTTTTTCTGCACCTAAAAACATTGCTAGCAACGTTTTTGGGGTCCGTTTTTAAAAAGTAACAACATTTTTTAACATGGGCCCTATGGAAAAACGGATCAGTTTTTTTATGGTGCCTTAAAAAAACGGATCCGTTTTTTTCTGGAATTTTGGTCAAAAAATGACTAAGTCCAAAAACGTTCAGGGGTGCAGGAGGCTCAAAAAGCACCAAAAAAAAAAAACGGATTGGTCATGGAAATCACTTCCAAAAACGGATTTCTATGTGTGACCCCAGCCTCACCCTAGCCTTACATAGTTTCAGGCGATCCCTAAAAACACATCTTTTTAGGGCGGCCTATAATGATCCCTAGTCAAAGTTAAGCTAGGGTCACACACAGCAATCTGTTTTTGGAAGTGATTTCCATGACCAATCCGTTTTTTTTGGGTGCTTTTTGAGCCTCCTGTACCTCTGAACGTTTTTGGACTTAGTAATTTTTTAACAAAAATTCATAAAAAAACGGATCCGTTTTTCCATAGGGCCCATGTTAAAAAACTTTTTTTGGAGAAAAACAGCCCCCAAAAACGTTGCAAGCAATGTTTTTAGGTGCAGAAAAAAACGGATAGGGTGTTTATTACATCTAATCCGTTTTTCTATCAGTTTTTGGACTTAGAAAAAAAAAATCCAAAATCTGAGGCCAAAAACGGACCAAGGGCTTATGTGTGACCCTAGCCTTATCTAGTCATAGCCTACCCGCTCCACCAGTCTCAACTGGATCACAAATAATGGTTGGTGGCCACTTATGCTGCTCCTATTTGTTCCCCATCTACTCAAGTTGACTGTACCATAATTATAAATAAGCCCCTGTACTTTGTGTCACCGCCACCTCAGTGTTAGATTGTTAGCTCTTATGAGCAGGGCTGTCATTATTTTGCTCTAATTATTGTATTGTATTATGCTTTTGTCGAGCCCCAGGGTGTGGGGTACTCGGGTATCAGGCCGCAAGGGTTAACGCTCCTGTTGTCACGGGGAGTGGTGGCTGCGCCTGATCCTGTGTCCTTGGGGACTATTATTTGAAAAAGGGTTTGCTATTTACAGGGGATTATATACAGTTTGTTGTCGTGAGGCCACCTGTAGTTTCTGGTGATTTGCACCAGCGCCGCCACAGTCCGCCGGAGGTGGATGGAATTGCGGCTGGAGTGGTAAAGTCCTCCACAGGTAGGACTGGACCTCCAGGGCAGTTTGGAGTGGAGTTAGGCTGAAATGGAGAGTGTTGGAGCAGTCTATGAAGGGCATTGGGAACGGAGGGAATGATGCACGCACACAGAAAGAGTCTCTTTTACCTTTTACTGATGTTAGCAGGTAAATACGTCATGGGCACTGACAGGTGGACAGGTTGCACAGTGGATCCCCACAGCAAGTGGGTAAAAGGCCTCCTCTGCTTTGTAATGATGGTTGAAGCACAGCCTGCATGCAGCCAGACTTGCCTCCTCTCTCTCTTCTTCCTGACTCTATTGTCTGTCTCTCCTCCTGTGCGGTTTCCGGGTTACCCTTTCTGATCACTGCGATGCTGTCCTGCTGTGTCTGGCTCCCTTTCTTGACCCACAGGGGATAACCGGGTGGCTGAGGCCTCCACGGTGTGACGGGGTTTTGTGTGGTCCTAGAGTATCCCACAGGTGCGGATCCCCAATATCCGGTTCTTCTTTGGGCGAAACTCTCCAAGTTCCTCGCTCCCTTCTGGCTAAGTGCTCCTCGCCTTCTGTCCCCACTTTAGGCTTGCGGGACGTAGAAGGGCCACTCCGGGTCACTGGTTCAGGCCTAACCGCGGCACCAACCACCATGACGTCTTTGCAGCTCTCCTAGTGTCTGCACACTCTGACTAACTCCTCCCCCAGCAGCAGTATTTATAGGGGATCTTTCCTAAGGTCAGCAAGTGACGCTCCCCCTACTGTGCCAGGGTGGAAGATGTTGTATGTAGTAGGTACCTGCTGTGGAAACCCACCTGTATATTAGAGAAGTCTGTGGCTACCTGCGTGAGCAGGGCGCCACACTTTGCATTGTATTGTTTTGGTTTTTGTATTGTATTGTATTTTCTATTAACTGTTTCTTATGATTGTTTAAATATATACCTCTGAATTGTGAAGCGCTGCGGAATATGTTGGTGCTATATAAATAAAGATTATTATCTATGAGAAAATAGGGGAGTTACAAAAGGTATATGGTAAAAAGAGCCGTCATATATGGTCCAGACATCAATATAATAACAGGGGCTTATTTATATAAAAAATAAGAATTTTGAGATTTTTGAAAAAAACGTACGTTTTTAATTTTTTCCTCATATATAGATCACTTGTTAGCATGTGTGCATTTTTGGTAGTAGCTGAGTGCTGCATTGAATTTTTCTGGTTGTTTGTTCGCAGCTTGCACCAGTTCACACTATATCTTGAGTGCTGTGCAGTATTCTATCTATCTATCTATCTATCTATCTATCTATCTATCATATATTTCTTGAAGTATTTTTGATCACTGTTGCTTTTTAAAATCTGAGCAGAAGCAAGGATGCGCAGCAAAACAAATGCATTAATACAAACATCCCCTCTGAAGACTTCTCCTGAGCTGCACCAATTCTCTGGAATGCTCTACCAAAAGAAATTAGGACCATCCACAACTCACATAGCTCCAGGAGCTCCCTAAAAACACATCTTTTTAAGGCGGCCTATCATGTTTCCTAATAAAAATTCATTTATACTGTATATAGCCCATTGACTATTTCTCTGGACATAACTCTCCTTCAAACTCCACCAAACCCAAAAGCTCTACACAGATTGTCTGGTGACCATTCATGTCATTTTTTCTATCCCCCACTTCCTCAAGATGTCTGGACCATCACTGTAATAAGCCCCTGTACTTTGTGTAACCCCCATCTCGCTGTAGATTGTTAGCTCTTTTGAGCAGGGTCACCTTTATTTTTGCTGTATTTATTGCATTGTACATTTTACATTGTTTCTCTGCTTTAATTATTGTATTGTATTTTTGACATTGATTCTCTGCTTTAATTGTAGTGTATTTTTACATTGATTTTCTATTTTAATTATTGTATTGTATTTTTTATAATTGTTAGTTATGACTGTTAGTATATGAATCCCTGAATTGTAAAGCGCTGCGGAATATGTTGGCGCTATATTAATAAAGATTATTATTATTATGACCAAAATGATTTCTACTTAAAAATCTGTTGTGAAGAGTTAAGTAATTTAGAGAAACCACTAAACTTTTGTCAAGTTGATAACTTTGTCATTGGGAAAGTTCCTGTTAATGTGTTCTACTGAGTTTATCCTCTAATTGTGTCTTTGGGGCCTCTGGGGTCCCATGAGATGTGTCCTCTTTAATGTAATGATTCTGCTCCTGCAGCTCTTTGAGATGAAAGAGATGGAAATTAAAAGACTCCCCTCCCTCCATCTCTTCCTTGCAGTTTAATCAGGCTGAAAAGTAGCTTGTGAGGTATAGATTGTGTTACACTTGTTTAGGAAATAGTGAAAAATACTTTTACCATATAACATATTTCTTGCAATTTATGATGGGGTCTTCTTGGTTTTTCTTAGTAAAAAAAATCCAGTCATAATAATTTTTTTTACAGATTTATACAATTTAAAATTGAGATCACTGTGACTGTATCCTCCGTGGTCAGATTGACAATTAATTACACCACTGGACCGATTTAAAAACACTCTTGCGCATATGGGCATAACTACATAACCTGCTCTGCGGTAGGGAAGTGTGGAGGGAGCTTTGATGCTGAGCTTCCTCCCCATGCACTTGGTGCCAATGCTTTCATGTGTGCGCATGTGTCAGTGCCAGTGTGCGCATATGTCAGTGCCAGTGCGCGCATGTGCTGGCCCCATCAGCACTGACTGTTTACAATGGAGTCTGCTGAAGGCCCCATTGTAACCATCCCACTACTCCTGAGACTGTGATTTACACCGTATATTGGAACACTATGGTATTGCAGTATATTATATAAGGTTTGGGAAAGAGAAGGATTAGCCCACCCACACTTAAAGTCCATAATAAGAATAGGACCAGGCCTGGCTGGTGCTCATCCAGCTGGTGCTACACAGCAGAAAAAGTAAAAGAAAATGGAATTCCAGCAATTGTTTTTGTAAAAAATATTTTTTTTTTATTTAAGCATCATCAGAAAACATCTATTTAAAAAGTTATTAGACCAGCATTACACATCTCAAGCAGCTGCCCTTAATCATAGCTATTGTGCCCTCTCGATGCTAAACTTTATATTAATATCCTGTGCAAGTGCCCTATAAAAGTGTCCACATTTTGCTCCTAGAAAGTATTAATGCTCCATGTGCACCTTTGACAGTCCCAATACCCCGAGTGCCCCGATACAAGTAATGGTTCTTAAGTGCCCACTTAACATTAGACAATGTTTCTTGAGTCCCCATTATAAAGCTCCCCTTTACTCAGTATGATGCCCCTACACCTCCCCTGTACACAGTATGATGGCCCTACACTTCCTCTATACACAGTATGATGCCCCTACACCTCCCCAATACACAGTATGATGTCCCCATACTGTACAAAAGTCACCACAGCAGCCAACAGACTGTTTAATGGTCCCCACAACAGCCCACACATTACAGAATGGCCTTTATGATAGCCTGACACTGTATTAGGGCCTCTTTGCATAATTTTTTAAAATATTTTTTTCTGTTAGGCAGTTAATAAGGTTGAAATTTTGTCAACAGAATCTCATTTTCCCAACGTCTGGGGAATAGCTATTCTCCTTATGGAGAGCAATGAGGAGACTCATAGCTGCAATGCTCCTCTGGGAAATATGCAAATTGTCACCTTCAGTGATGAAGACAAAAACTAATGAACCATGCACACAGTGAACACATCTGTAGGACAGTGTTCACACCACCAAAAGACTGAATCACAAAAAACAGTCAAACAGACGTGTAAAAATACACTGTTGTAAATAAAACAGTGAAAAGCAAGTGCTGCTGAAAAAGTAGTGAAATACAGGGTATTTAGTTGATACTTTTTTTTGCAAAAAATGTATACTAAGCGGCTCTACCGCTTCAAGGTAACCCATATCAGAGCAGTCCCTATCTGATGTATTTAAAACCTAACCATGTGTATTGGTACCTAAATGAGCAGGATCCAGACAGGTCCAATGTCTGACTTGGACTGACTGAAGAATACGGCTTTTTATGTGCAGGGCTCAAGGGGAGGGGTGGGAGACTCCCCTTTCTTGCAGAAACAAGAAACAATTTAGACAAAAACTAATGAGTCATGCACACATCGTTAACGATATCGCTTAAACGTCACAGGTTTGGAGTCATTGAAACAACATCGTTAGGACGTCGTTTCGTGTAACACCGAGATATGACTACAATAAGTCATTGTATCGTTGATCGCAGATTTGAGAACATGTTCTTAAATCAAACAAATCGACGATCAGCCAACCTGCTGCATCGTTCTGTGTGACACCGCGATAACGATGTTGTTCACGACTTCGCCCATTCACATCAGTGAACAAGTATCGTTCGCTGGGTTGTGTGAACGATAGCTGCTCGCTACATCGTTGGTGCGTCATCCACAATATCTAGATGTGTGACATCTCACGAACGTTGTCAAAATGATGTCCTAACGACTGCGCTCCCGTGAGATTGTTAGTGATATAGTTTCAACATTGCAGTGTGTAACGGTACCATTAGGATTTATGCCAGATCAGAACCCTAAATTGCAGATGCTGCATTTCCAGGTGATTGCCCCTCATCAATGTAGTATGTGGGATTCTAATCTGACTGTATGAGAGGCTAAAATGAGGTCTGGGGTTATAGCTATTCTCCTTATGCTCATCAACTGCAACAAAGTGACTTCAGGTCTGATGAGTCCTAACGCTGACATCCCTGACCTCCTTGGACAAAAAAAAAAAAGAAGAATTTTGAGTTTTTTGAAAAAAACGTAAGTTTTTAAACTTTTTTCTCATATGTATACAGCTTGTTAGCATATGTACATCACTGGTAGTAGCTGCAGAGAATTTTTTCTAGTTGTTTGACCCAGCGTCCCTGCTGGCACCAGTTCACAT
This sequence comes from Allobates femoralis, assembly GCA_033576535.1. Classification (NCBI taxonomy): domain Eukaryota; kingdom Metazoa; phylum Chordata; class Amphibia; order Anura; family Aromobatidae; genus Allobates; species Allobates femoralis. Next base: position 59,056,723 of record JARQOC010000011.1, on the reverse strand, counting down.
TCTGTCTGTGAGTGCTGTGCAGTTTTTTTTGTTTTTTTTTCTCTCTTTTGTATCATGTGGAGTTGCTGGCTCCATGTCTGAAATTTGCACCCTCATCACCTACAGGTGGTCTAGGGTCGAGATGGTGTCCGCCCACTTAGTAGTGGGACAGGGAGGACAAGGAGGACAGGGATGTCAGCGTTAGGACTCATCAGACCTGCAGTCACTTTGTCGCAGTTGATGAGCAAACAGACATTGGCCAATGTATGTACTAAGAACTTCAGAAATAAAAAAATAAGAATTTTCAGTTTTTTGAAAAAAACGTAAGTTTTTAAACTTTTTTCTCATATATATACAGCTTGTTATAGCATATGTACATCACTGGTAGTAGCTGAGTTCTGCAGAGAATTTTTTCTAGTTATTCTCCTTATGGAGAGCAATCCTAAATCATCCCCCAGACCTCATTTTAGCCTCTCATACAGCCAGATCAGAATCCGACACACTGCAGTGTTGAGTGGCAATCATCCCAAAATGTAGCGTCTGCAGTTTGGGGTTCTGATCTGGCACCAATCCTAAGTGATATTAAAAGGCTTGTAAGGGCCCTTTCACATTGGCGTTTTCGCCACAATGTGGCAGTGTGGCAGATGCGGCAGACTTACCGCATATGCCACCCAACGGTCGCACTTGCGGCACACTTGCAGCAAGCCCCATGAATTGTCTATGGGGCTTGCGGTAAGTGTGCTGCAGGTGCGGCAAGTGCGGTTCCGGCAGTTGCGGTAGGTGGGGCCGTGAAAAAAATGCAGCTGACTGCGGTTTTTTTCATGGCTGCAGCTGCAGCATCTGCCGCAACCACACTTGCTGCACCTGTTGCACCTTACCGCAAGCCCCATACACAATGCATGGAGCATGCCGCAAGTGGGCCACAAGTGCGGCCGTTAGGCGGGACCCTCGGCAGATGCTTTTTTTTGTCCGGATCCGGACAAAAAAGCTAGTGTGAAAGGGGCCTTAAAGAGTTGATTATGTCTTATAGGATTGCTACCTTTATTGGGTGACACTAGAGTAAGGGCACTGTTACACCTAGCGACATTCCAGCGATCCCGACAACGATACGACCTGGAAGGCTCGCTGGAATGTCGCTAAGTGGTCACTGATAAGATGCCACACAGGCAGATCTACTCACCAATGCGGCGACCCCCAACGGTCGTTGGGATCTGTCACTGTCACAGGCGTAGCATGGAGATCGTTGGTCATTTTCCCTTCCACACACACAGATGCAGCATGCCCAGCGGGAGACCAGCGATGAAAAAATGGTCCAGGCCATTCCGTAACGATCAGTGATCTCACAGTGGGGGACCGCTCGCTGCTAAGTGTCACAAGCAGCAATATCACCGGCAAGGTCACCGCAACGAAACCTGTACCATTGTGACGATATCGTTGGCGATATTGCTACATGTAACGGGGCATTTAGTCTACTTCCTCACTGAAGTGACAATTTGCATCATTTTCCCAACAAAATTTACAAAACCATTTTTATAAAGACCACATCACATTTGAAGTGACTTCGGGGGCAATATGTGACAGCAAATACCCCAAAGTGACACTATTTTGACAACTTAATGCCTCAAAAAGCTCAAAGCCACATTCAAGAAGTTTGTTAACCCTTTAGGTGCTTCACAGGAATTCAAGTGATGTGAAAAGAAAAAATTAATATTCTCACAAAAATGTTGCTTAACCCCAAATTTAGCATTTTGACAATGGTACCAGTAAAAAAATGGGCTGTACCATTTGTTGTACAATTTTCCAAAGTACACTGACATCCCATATGTGGTGGAAAACTACTAAATTGACATGTCTAATTGACACACTGTAGCCTGGGTGTACACGTCTCGGGCTGTCGCTGCTCCCTGTCACGGTACCGCGCCCGAGGCTATGTGGGCCCAGTGGTCCAGATCAATAAAGTTGGCTGAACAGATAAGGTTGTCGTGACGCCACCTGCGGGAATTCCGATGATTTCACCGGCGCTGCCTGGTCCTCCGGGGGATGTAATGCAGCAAGATGGGATGCTCCCCACAGGATGAGCGGGAGTCCCCGGAGCCAGAAGCTTCACAAGATGTTGTGAGGCAGCTTAGTTACTTTTGATATGGGGAGATAAGCAGCTCTGAATAAACATGGACGCCAATAGTCTCTATAACGGGTCTTTTACTGTAGCCAGCAGGTGATACATGGTATACAGGTAATGGGTAACGGACTGGGTGGACTTAGCAATGACCAGTGTTGTCTCAGAGCTCCGCGGTGTTCCTCCATTCTAAGCTTGTTCTAGGTGAGTTGCCGGTGTCGCCTTAGTGTGCCAACTTCGGGTACAAGGGGCTACTTCAATTTCCCTGCCGGTGTGTACGTTCCAGTGTGAGGGGAGCCTGGGTCCTTTTGGTGGCTACTCCGCCGGCAAGACGGCTCTGTTTGCGGCGGCGGTGGGGTACTCCTGTAGAGCGGTCCCTCCACTCCTGGTTTGCATGGCAGTGATAAACGACTTGCTAGCTTCGGAACCAGTGATCTGGTTGTAGATAGGCGCGGGTGTATTTTTAGCCGTATGTGTTCGCCCAGAGTCCGGTTGTTAAGGCACCGGGGTAATGGCACCAACCGGTAGGTGGTCTGCAGGGCTGCACGGAACTGTGCAGAGCCCCCTTCCTACGTTCTCCTCCTGACCACTTCCTTCTTCTTTCTCCTACTCCTTCTCAACACTCTACTCCTACACTCCGCCCACTAGGACCTTATTGGCCCTCTATGCTAGTGTGCATGTAGGGTATGAAGCTCTGAGTTTTAACCATGTCATTGCTTCGTCAGAGAATATTACATCTGCAGTCTGGGATGCAATACACTCATGTGACGCACTCGTTGCGGGGCGACACATAATGGCATCATTTTTGGGTAGATAACATTTTTTGATCATTTTGTGGCACCCCAGGGTTCATGTGCCACAGTAACACCACAAAAGGTTAACTCCCCACACAACCCACAACACTACACTAGCACCTCCAGGCCAGAAGGGGGAGCTAAAGCTGCTTCCCTATATATTCTGGTGTGGAGAGGAAGTGGCAGTTAGTTCAGTGCGGGGCAGCACTGAGGAAAAGAGACCTGGGTGTAAAAGAGCTGCATTAGGCTCACCCCACGGTCCACTGTCCAGTTCCAGGCCAAGCCAGGGTCTGAGGAAGAGGAGCAGAGAGGAACACACCTGGGAGATTGAGTTACCTTAAACTCACACCGGAGGAGCGCACAGAACGGATACCGGATCCGATGCTGTGCTTGACACAAGCAGCACAGTGAACATTGGATTACTGAAGGTCTCACATCTTCACTGTAGCACAGCGAAGCAACACGGCGGGGTCAGGAACACGGAAAAGACTCAAGACGCCTTGCAAGTTGGTACTCGTGAGGGGAGACAGGGCCAGCAGCTTAGCTAAAGCGGCAGTAGGGCCACACACACAGCGTAGAAACAGGGAGCCAAAGGACCCGGCCAGGGTGGGAGCAACCCGGCCCCTGTACAGACTCCGTGGACAGTACTCAGCTGATTACCATCAACAGTAAAGGACTTGGAAAACTACAAAACCATGAGTCTGTGTAATCCTTGCAAACCCTATTCTCCCTCACAAACTGTTTTCCTCACCACTGCCCCGGGGACCAGGCTCTGCCCGTGGAGAGCCGTCACATCACAGGCTGCCATCCATCAACCCCGGAGGTTCTGCAGCAGCAGTGGTCATCCTGACCACATACCACAGGTGGAGTCATGACTCTCTCCCCTGTAAATACCCCCCTTTACTTGTGGGCTCGAGACACGGTCCGGACCAAGACCGTCGTGATACCCCCATGATACCCCGATCTGGTACCGAGTACCCCGTCCCAGTGGGCTCCACTACTTTATATCCCTGTTTTTGGGAGGCAAAATGAACAAAAACCAACAGTTCAGGAATCAATTTTTTTATGCCATTACTGTGTGGTAAAACCGATGACACCTTTTTTTTTCAGGTCAGTATGGTTACAGTGATACCATATTTATATTTTTTTTATGTTTTGCCACTTTTACACAATAAATACTATTTTATAGAAAACAGAATTGTTTTTGCATTACTGTATTCTGAGATCTATAGCTTTTTTTAATTCTCCACTGATGGAGTTGTATGGCAGCTTCTTTTTGCAGGATGAAATGACGTTTTCAGATATACAAATTTTAATTACATTTGACTTTTTATTGCGTTTTATCCCTGTCAGGTCTGGTGGTTTGATGTTTGCAGCCGTCCTGGCAGGTCTCCGGTGGTCAGGAGTGTTAATTCTTCTCATACCTCTGCATTCAAGTGAGCCCGCCACACTTCTAGATGTACTCCGCCTCTCCATCAGTTCACCTGTCGCCCCTCACTGGCCAAGAATAATGGGGCGTATCCTCCGGAGGGTGGAGTTGGTGAAGGTTCTTTCTCTGGTCATGTATTGTGCTCTAAGAGACTTGCTTCAGGTTGTGGTGTTGCTGGGAGGCGAGATGTCTGGGTCCCCTAGTGTCAGCTGTTGGGAGGAGATATGAGAAGCTGTGTCATGACTCAATTGGGTGTCCACTCCACTCACCTCCCCCTCTCCTTTGCATCTCTGGACTGAGGGTGAAGACTGGTCATACCTCGGCTGTGTCAGGTGATCCATGAGAGGGATGTTTAAACCATATCCTCTGGTTCAGTGCTGATTATTTTCAGTTGTGCTTGGTTGTAAGGTTATTAGTTCTGGTGTATTTTTTCTGGTTTGCTTTCTTGCTCTGTTTTTTTGGTCTCAGCTTTGTCCCTAGCTTTATCTTATACTTTGCATGGATCCGCATTTTCCTGTTTGAACTGGTGTGTTTGATCCGACTGTGGCCTGTGTGCCCAGGCACCGGCCACCTCGCTATTGTCACCTGTGAAGAGCTCTGCCAAAGTCCCCCCTTCCAGGACCAGGAAAGCTGGTGAAAAGTACCCCAGCCCTTAAAGGGAACCTGTCACCAGGTTTTTGCAACCTAATTTGAGAGTAGCATAACATAGGACCCGAGATACTGATTCCAGCGATGTGTTACTTACAGGGCTGCCCAGTGTAGTTTTCATAAAATCACTGTTTACCAGACTAATGATAATCTCCAGTCTATTAGTCTGCTGGTCTGGCACATTCACAAACTACTAATTCTGCAGCAGGGAAAACCCTAATTTTATCAAAATGACAGCAAGCACCTCAATAAGTGACACATCACTGGAATCAGGGTCTCTGTCTCTCCATTATGCTTCTCACAGATGTGATTGCAAAAAACTGGTGACAAGTTCCTTTTAAGGATGTGCATTATTATTATTATTATTATTTATTTATATAGCGCCATTGGTTCCATGGCGCTTTACATAAGGAGTGGGGTAACAAGGACAGGTACAGTACATATGAGCAGTCAATGCTTGCTGATACACGACGGGAGAGGTTCCTGTCCACGAGGGCTCACAGTCTACGGGGGTGGGGGGAGGACACGATAGGGGTGGGGGAAGCGCCAAGCGGTTGGTGGAGCGGCGCTGGGTCTCATCATGGGTTGTAGGCTTGTTGGAATAGATGAGTTTTCAGGTTCTTTTTGAAGCTCTTGAGGGTAGGCGAGTGTCTGACGTGCTGGGGGAGGGAATTCCAGAGTCTAGGGGAGGCGCGGGAGAAGTCTTGTATGCGGTTGTGGGAGGATGAGATGAGGGGGGAGGAGAGGAGGAGTTCTTGTGAGGAGCGTAGGTTGCGTGCAGGTTGGTATTGGGAGACCATGTCGGAGATGTAAGGGGGGGACAGGTTGTGGATGGCTTTGTAAGTCAGGGTTAGGATTTTAAATTTAGATCTTTGGGGGGTGGGGAGCCAGTGAAGTGCCATGCGGAGAGGGGAGCTAGGGGAGTAGCGAGGAGACAGGTGGATTAGACGGGCAGCTGAGTTCAGGATAGAGTGGAGAGGTGCAAGGGAGGAGGCAGGGAGACCGGTGAGCAGGAGGTTGCAGTAGTCAAGGCGGGAGATGATGAGGGCGTGGACGAGAGTTTTGGCGGTGTCATGGTTGAGAAACGGGCGGATGCGTGAGATGTTCTTGAGTTGGAGTCGGCAGGAGGTGGCAAGGGCTTGGATGTGGGGCTTGAAGGAGAGGGAGGAGTCGAGGGTGACCCGAGGCACTTTGCGTGGGGGACTGGGGAGAGAGAGCATTCGTTGACTCGGATTGACAGGTCTGGCAGAGGGGGAGGGCGGCTGGGGGGGAAGACGATGAACTCTATTTTGTCCATGTTCAACTTGAGGAAGCGAGCAGAAAAGAAGGATGAGATGGCGGACAGGCATTGGGGGATTTTAGACAGAAGGGAGGTGATGTCGGGCCCAGAGAGGTAGATCTGGGTGTCGTCGGCGTAGAGATGGTACTGGAGGCCATGGGACTCAATGAGTTGACCTAGGCCGAGGGTGTAGATGGAGAAAAGTAGCGGTCCAAGTACCGATCCCTGGGGGACGCCGACGGTAAGGGGGTAGGACGAGGAAGAGGTGTTGGCGTGGGTGACGCTGAAAGTGCGGTCTGTAAGGTATGAGGAGATCCAGGAGAGGGCGAGGTCGGTGATGCCAAGGGATTCTAGGATTTGGAGTAGGAGGGAGTGGTCGACTGTGTCGAAGGCGGCGGATAGGTCGAGGAGGAGGAGGACGGAGTAGTGTTTTTTCCTCTTTGCGGTCAGGAGGTCATTGGTGACTTTAGTAAGGGCAGTTTCGGTGGAGTGATGAGGTCGGAAACCAGATTGCAGGCGGTCGAAGATGGAGCGGGAGGATAGGTAGGACGACAGTTCCGAGTGGACGTGTTGTTCGAGTAGTTTGGAAGCGAAAGGGAGAAGGGATATTGGGCGGTAGTTGGCGACGGATGATGGGTCGAGGGAGGGTTTTTTGAGGATGGGTGAGATCAAGGCGTGTTTGAAGGAAGAGGGAAAGACGCCAGTAGTGAGTGACAGGTTGAAGAGTTGGGTTAGGGCAGGGATGATGGCAGTGGTGAGGTTTGGGATGAGATGGGTAGGGAGAGGGTCGAGGGCGCAGGTGGTGAGATGAGATCGTGACAGGAGGGTGGAGAGCTGGGCTTCAGTCACGTTGGAGAAGCTTCCTTTGGTCGAGGAGGGTTGGGCGGTAATGGTGGTGGGTTGGGGGGACGTTGGGCCAAAGCTTTCTCTAATTTTATCGATCTTGTGTTTGAAGAAGGTGGCGAAGTCGTCAGCGGAGATGAGGGGGGAAGGAGGAGGCTGGGGGGACGGAGAAGGGAGTTGAAGGTTCTGAATAGTTGTTTGGGGTTTAGTGCATTAGCATGATAGCTTACAAAAAGTGTGTCTGCGTTTGCTGGCCAGTGTCAGTTATATGCAAAAGAAATAGAATGGGCACAATAAGAATATATCACCTGAGGAAGACAGCTGCCAGTCTGTCGAAACGCGTCGTGGCATAAGGGAACCCTAATAAAGGTTTGGATGCTTTAATTTGCTTCTCAGTACTCCATTCTTCCTTAGCGCTCCAATTAGACCACTTTTGTATTCTCTATATTCCGTTTGCTGGGCAGCAGTACAGTCATCTCACCACTACCCTAGCATTCCTATTTTTCATTTTTGGTGATGTGATGTAAAAAGCAGAGTTATTTGCCACATTTTAATTTATATCGTTATGGTGTTCACCAGGGGTGTAACTACGATAGGTGCAGGGGTTGCGATTGCACCTGGGCCCTGCAGCCTAGGGGGTCCCAAAAAGTCCCTTAGGCCTATAGAAAAAAAACAATTACTACTAAAGATTTCCAATAATTGGGGGCCCCGTTGGAGCTTTTGCATCGGGGCCCCTGAGCCTGAAGTTACGTCACTGGTGTTCACTAAATAGGTTAAATAGTGTGATAGTTTTTTAGATCGGGTTGTTCCAGATGTGGTAATACCAAATATGAGTACATTTTTTGTTTATTGTTTTACATAAACAAATTGTTTTTATTGGTATCATGTTTTTTAATTTTTTTTTTATTTATTTTTTTATTTTTAAAAATTATTTTTACGAATTAAAAAAAAAATACTTTTTCACTTAGTCATTTAATTGAAAAGTTAAGCCTACCCAGTAATCCATTTTTTTTATTCTTTTGCCCACTGGCCTTGCCTTTTTGTTTCCTTAGCACTTGAAGTAGTTATATGCTGATAAGGATTAGTGGAGGACCAGCATTGCATTTCACCGCAATTTGCTTGACTATATACAGTACTACACTGCTTGCTCATCAGGACCATTCTTGCCGTCCTGCTCTGATGTTTGTTGTTGACCAATCACTTACGTCCACATGATCCTTTTTTAACTACCGTAAATGATCCATGGAAAATTTGCTTACTTGTGATATTTTAAATTCCTGGGTCACATGTCTGATTACCATGATCCACTTGTGAAAAAGGCAGTTGTCTCTAATAAAGATGCTATTCAGTGTATGGAAATTGCTGGTTATGGTTTTATTTACTCTTTCTACAATAAGTCTTGTGTAGCTCTAGCCCATGATGCAGCTTGTGATATATTAGTTTTATGGATATGTTTTGTTTACCATCAGGATTAATATTTCACAGCACTAATACACAGCGTGTGACTCTCCAGTTGCTGTGAAACCTGAAGTACCAGAATTCAGCAAGCTGCAAACTGTCATAGAGCTGAATGTGATGTCCAGATCAGGATTGTGTTCAGATCTGTAAAATAGGATTTAACTTTATATAGGTAATGAGGAGATAAATGAACAATAATCAATATTCTAGAGAGACTTGTGGACCTCTCACAGTATGCTACAATGTTAGCATATACTACACATATAGATCACTCTTCGTGGTAAATTACTGTGTATATATATATATATATATATATATATATATAATCCTTTCACTTCTTTTACTATATTCTAAAGTGACATGGTGGCATAAATGATGATTGTAACATGGCAACAGCACGATTTTGTTGTATCCAAGGCATTGCAACACATCTGTCTGTTAACAAGTGAGATGCAGAGGGGCTGCAAAATAATGGCCATTATATTCCTACACTAATGGTAGGGGCAAACATAGAAATCATGGGGCCCATAGCTTAAGTTCTAATTAGCCCCTCCTAAAAAAAATCATTAATTAATATTTGGTTAGGTCATATAAGAGCATATCTCACAACTTTGCAGCCCTTTTGAAGTATTTTTCCTCCTATTTAAGCTCCAAGATTTCCCTTTCACTGCACCCATAAATTATGATGTGAACAAAAGTGTCCCTCAAACACTGAATGATGCCCCCACAGTGAATTTCTCCACGTGCACAGTATGATGACCCTACTGTACCCACCCTCAACTACCCCAGCATAGAATAATAACCCAACACAGTTTTATCCCAAATGTAACCCCCACACAGCTCACCATGCAGTATAATGGGCCTACATACACTACAATGGCCCCCACACCTCTTCACACTGTATAATGGCCTCCACACAGCCCTCCGCAAGTATGAAGGACCCCAAACAACACTTCACACTGTGGAGTTGCTTGCATATGACACGCCATCCCCAGGGCCGTGGGGTACTCTAAACCGGGCTAACAGTTCTGCTGTGGGGGGTTACGGGGGTCGAGACCTGGCTCCGTGGCTCTGGCGGTGTCAATAAAAGTTTGGAGAATTTGGATTTAGGGATAGTTGTGACGCCACCCGTGGTTTTCGACTATTAGTGACTGACGCTGCGGTGCAGGACCTCTGGGGACAATGGGATGGCAGCTGTGGTCGTTTCTCTCACCACAGGTGGAGTGATTCCCCAGCGCAACCAGAGTGATGTTCAGGGATGGAGGGCAAGCAGGAGCGAATCCATCAGGAAAGGGGAGTTGGGCTTCTGTGGCCTGCGCGTCTTTTCAGTCTACCGCTCCGCAGGTGGGAAATGAACAGTTTTCACTTGGTGGTGTTACAGGGTACTGTCCTTGCACAATCTCAGTCCAGATAGTCCTCAGCCACCGGGATAGCTCGTCCAAACCACCCCCTTTATGTTCCTTCTCTAGTTGCGTTCTCTCTCAGCGTTGCCTGTTCGCCTAACTCCTGCTCGCGCCTCTGCACACAGTGACCCAATCCAGCAGCCACGGGTTCGGTTGGGCGACCGGTACCAAGTCCCCTGACCCTAGTATGGCTGCCTTCTTGGTGGATGTGTTGGGAGTCGGCCACAGCTCATCTAGATCTCGTGACACGGTTCTTCAAGGAACAAAGTCAATAATGGAATTAGAGTAACATTTATGGGAGCAGAGTACATTGTTGGTTGGGCAGAGTTCATGACTGAAGGGTCCATGATGGAATTGGGGCAACAGTCCATATGGCAAGGGACAGGCAGCCCATTCACTACTTCAAAGTCCTCCAGTTTAGCAGAGGAATGCGCAACAGGTGTAAATAATTTGAAATAACTTGGAGGGGAGAATAAAACAACTGCAAGTTCAGCCTATTTGGCCTGGTCCAGGCACATTTGGCCACGAGTCGTTACAAGAACAGTCTCTCTAACCGAGGCTCTTCTGCCTTCGACTACAGTTCTTTGGGGGCCCGACTGGTCTCAAACTGGTCACAAACTTTTCTTTTCAGTGGTATGTCACGATGGTCTCTCTTACCAGGGAGACTTTTGACTGCTTTTGACCCCAGTCTCATGTCTGTGTTGAGACTTGATATTAAACGTCCTTTTTTCCTTAGACAGTGGAAGAGTTAATGTCAGTCTGCTGCCAGCAAGCTCATTAGGTCTTGCTCAGGGGTGACCTTTCTGCTATTGCTATTTCCCCTGGATATATCCCTTGGTCCCAGCATGCCTTGCTGGAGATTGAATTCATACTGGCCAAAGCTTCTGGAGGTGAAGGAAGCTTTCTGGAGTTTCCTTTGCTGTGAAGTCGTCTGCTGTCTGGTGAAGTGACAGCAGACGAGAAGTTGCTGCCATGTTCCTTGTCTGTCTTCCCTTTCCCTCATGTCTCCTATAGTGCAGTGGTTATGGACTAGTGTTTCCGCCGGCCATTCCCTAGTGAGGGCTAACATCAGGGCCAGCGAGGGCTCTAGGTATCCTGCTTTGCAATGAGTTGAAAGAACTTGTATAGGGACGGTAAGGAGATCAGGTCAAAGTCGGAGATGAGTGCAGGAGGTCACCTCTCACCGTTCCCTATGAGCAGGGCTCTCCACCTGGTGTCTCCCTGTCTGTTGTTCTGTGTAACGCACCGGACATTGTTGGTCCGTGCTCCGCTGTCACACGCGGTTGTCGGACATTCCCTTGTCCAGCGTGACAGGATAACCCAGAACTCAACCCTTTTGCGTGACCTTCGGCCTACAACTCAAAGCAAGCTAGGCTTCACCTGCCCTAATGCCAACTGACCCATTGTGGTGTCCTCCATGTTGTAAATTCCCACCATGTCACGAGGTGCAGTACTTTTTTATCCTCCATCTTTTTGTATTGGGTACTTTAATGTTTTTGCAGTGTAATTGCAACAAATGTTTTGCTTTTGCATCAGGTGATTTACAGCTTGTTCAGGTAGACCATAATGAGCTGCAGTGTACATACACCTTAAAGTGTAAGTAAACGTTTGAGAATTTTTTTAATATGTATTAGGATTATTAATTTTAAGCAGACCTGTGGGGAACCCAGACCCGAGTCCACCAATGGCTCAAAAGACCTCTAAGAAAAGTGCAGCTCATTAAACAGAGCGCACAGTGTAGAGCGGATGTAGTAAAAAGTCATAGTCCTATCTTCTCAGCAGTGCAGTTCTAAGAGGTCCTTTGAGCAATCTCTGGGGGCTGGTTATGTTGCATCAATCTGCTTAGAATTAATGGACCTTAAACAAGATCTGTTCCAAAAGGAAAAAAAAGGGTGGTCTGAAGGCAAAGTAATTTTCATTCTAAATCCTTATCTATTTAGTGCCATAATTTAATCTATTTTCTAATATACTTGCAATATAAATTCCCTACTGTTTCCTAACTACACCATATAATTGTTTTTCAATTTTTTTCTCTACTTCCTTTTTTATGACGCTTTGTTTGAGAATCCAGGTGCATGCTGGGATACTCAAATTGTAATCAGGGGGCAAAGGCTGCAGTCACTGCCGCAGCCTCTGCCCCTCCCTGAAATGAAGTGTCATCAGTGATGCTCGTTTCTGGGGCAGAACTAGTCTGTGCATTTTGTGCATTGGGCAATGTGCACAATGGGAATGTGCGCTCTGTTACTGGCTGTGATCAGCAGTAATGAGCTGGCACTAGAGTGATGTAACAATACCCGACATGTAGAGACCAGCGATGTCACCTGCGGGAGCAGCGCATATACTGTCTGTGGTTCTGATGATGTAGTCATGTCCAACATGAACCAAGGAAAAGGGGAAGTGGAGGGATGGTGCCTCACCAGAATCCCGGAGGAACACTGAAGCCTGAGCCTAGCGGCTGAAACCACTCAATACATGTAGAAAAACAAGTATAGTCTGGCACAAGGTTTCCATTCTCCATTTAAAATTCTCCAATTTTTTATTTTGTCAAAGATAAAATCATCATGGGGAGACACAGCCCCTAAACGCCTGACATATTTTGAACAGGTGTTCTTATTCATAGGCACATTTAAATTCAAAGTTGAAACTTTATAAACTAAAAGCTAAACCCCTACCCACCTGTATCTTTGACACTCATTTGTGTAGTTTTTTCCAAATTAAAGGGAACCTGTCAGCTTGCTTTTTTGCCCTAAACCCATTTCTACCTGTCCCTGCACCTTGCCACTACATCCCTAACCATCCCTGTCTCACCTAAAACTGTCCTATAATGTTGTTAAAAAATGAATTTGATACTTACGTGGCCGTATGATAATTAGTTTTCTAGACTACATTTGGAGTTTGACTGGCGGTCTCCACAGCTGCATTCTCCCCAACCCGATGCCATTATCACACCATGGTGGGTGTGGCACCCTGCGGTATAGGTAGCCACAGAACCACTGGGTGCACAGAGGGATTTCCACATCAGTTACCCTACACATGCAACACTTTCCACCCCAGACCTGAAGGGGGAACTCTACAAGGTCTGGGCAAGGTCCCCTATAAAATCATGCCCAGGGGAGGAGTTAGGCACTGCAGTTCCAGGGAGGACTGTGAAGACATCCTGGTGAATGGTGCCACGCTAAGCCCATGCCAGTGAGTGAGCCTAGCCAGTGTAAGGGACCCAAGAGTGAGGGTCGGAGGCAAGGCTTATTGGAGACAGAGTGGGGGCAGAGGAACCATACCAGTTCACCCCAGGAAGCAACCCGGACACCGGAGTCCGAGTCTGCAAGGGTTTAGTTAGCCCAGCAGAGAATACCGGAGGACCAGGGAGACTTCAGTCTCCTGGTGACACTTGAAGCACAGCTTCAGAGCCAGGGGTCGCGGAGGAGCAGCGGTGCCCATCTGACGTTTCTCACAGCCTGCTATATAAGTGAGAGACACAGGAGAGGTCAGGGCCAGGTTTCAGCTAGGCCAGGACTTGAGTACACACACACAGAACAAGGAAGCTTCACAACTCATCGGGTGTGGAAATCCTGAAGTGTCTCCCGACCACCTGGAGTGTACCATGGATGTTACCTTGCAACACCATCAGTAAAAGGTACGGAAACAGCTTTCAGCGTGTGTGTGTTATTACGGTCCCTGATCCTGCTCTTAACACAGACTGCCTGCCAGCATCTCCACCTGATGAGCCGCCTTCTCTTGCAGCACCAGGGACAAGGCTTTGTGGTGAGCTGCCTCCCTGTGTAATCCCCTATTCATCATCCCATCTCTGCCCCGGGGATCCTGCTCCACCTACGGGTAGTGTTACCATCTGGCTGCAGCATCATCGTCCCCGGTGGTCTGAAAGCAGCGCAGGTATCATTACCGGGTACCGTAGGTGGCATCACGAATCCTTTCCTTTTTATTTTTAACTCCTTTTTCAGCAACCGCAAGGGCCACGGGACCGGGCACAGGCCGCCCGTGACAGCCCCTGTTAATCAATGACCGGAACTGGGTACCCCACGGTCTAGGGGTGGGTCAGTGGGCGCGATCATTCATCCTGATGCGCAGTCATTCTGTCTGTTGCACGGGTGGCTGATTCAAACTTCTTATTCCTGCTTCCGGTGAAGACACGCCAGCCGTGCGTCATTTATAGTCTGGTGCATTGTATGGGGTATTTGGTGTACAGGCCAGCTTCGGAGTGCACACTGCACATGCTCCGGAGCTGGCTGTACGGCAATACACCTCCCACACTGCGCAGGACCGAAAATGACATGCAGTCTGTGTATCATCACCGAAAGCAGGAACAAGAAGTTTGAATTGGGGACGCATGCTCCTGACAGAATGACCACGCATCAGGATGAATGATCTTGCCCACCAGGGCCTGATAGCAGCATCGAGAGGGGGAGAAAGGAGCCCTGGAGACTGCCCAGTCCCAGTAATTAGCATATGTCGATGTAAGTATCAAAGTAATTTTTTACCAACAGTATAGGTGAGACAGGGATAATTATGGATGCAGTAACAAGGTGCAGGGACAGGTAGTGATAGGTTAGGGACCAAAAAGGACTTGACAGGTTCCCTTTAAAGTGAAAGAAGCCTACCAGGTTCACTGCCACCATTTAAAGTTGTGAAACTTTATTCTGTAAAATTAACATTAATAAGTGGTATGTTGTGGATATTACATAAAACAAAAATAGGAATAAAAGTGAGAAAAAGACTCACCATAGGCTTCTTTCACTTTAAGATTTGAAAAAACTACACCATGGATGTGTAGGATACAGGTGGGTAAGGGGTTTAGCTTTTAGTCTATCAGGTTTCAACTTAGAATTTTAGTGTGCCTATGAATAAGAACACGTGTTTGAAACGCGTCAGACGTTTAAAAAATTGGAGAATTTTAAATAAACAATGAAAGCCTGGTGCTGGACTTTATTTGTTATTCTAGATGTAGTCATATATTGATGATGGATTTGGTAATGTACTTGTGTGCTGATGGTAGTTGTGGTGATGTATCTGTGTACTAATAATGGTTCTGGTAATGCAGTCATGTACTGATGGTGGTCCTGGTAGATGTTGTAATCTTTAATTTGTTAGGCATGATACTTGATCATTATAGGTTCATTATGCCGGTCAAATAATACAGATATCTGGATTAAAATGTACCATATTTGTCATTTGAACAAATTTTTAACTTATGCCCTTATACATATAGACAGTTGTCTGATCATTTGGCCAGCAGCTAACTTTTCAGACTCTCTCATATACAGGACTGTTGACTTTGCTGAGTGCTCCTGTGTTCTCTATAAAGGTACCGTCACACAGGGAGATATCGCCGGCGATGTTGCCGGCAACTGAGGGGCGTGGCCAGGTTGCGGCGACATCGCCGGAGAGTTGCCTCGTGTGACAGGGGGATAATCAGGCGAAAAATCGCCTGAGTAACATTGCCAGGTTTCCCAACAATGTTGGGAAACCTGGCGATGTTGGTCAGGCGATCATGCCTGATTGCCCTGTGTAACGCGGCAACCTGCAATGTTGCGGGCGATTCCGCCTATCTCCAACATTGCGGATTACCGCTCGCTGGGTTGCTGGGCAACCCAGAAAGCGATAGCCGCGGCAATTAGCTGACGAAATCGCTGGCAAGTTGCTCCGTGTGACATCTCCCTGGCGATGTTGCCAAGGATGCACGCTCCCGCGATCGCCGGCAACATCGCCGGCGATATATCTCCCTGTGTGACGGTACCTTTAGAGAGCCACTGCCAGATATCTCTACAGGCTTATCAATTAGAGCATATAAAGATCTTCAGGCCTAAATCTAAAATGCTGGATCTTTCTCTTCTCGGCCATCATTAATTAATGAAAGGCATACATACAAGATTGTGGGCCAAATCTGTAAACATTGGCAGATTCTGACAAATTTAGTGTAATGCTCATTGGGGGGCTTACCTTCTATCTAAAAGCTATGGGTATGTTCAGGGTATGTGCACATGATGTATTTTAGACACCTGCAAACTCCATGGATTTTTCAGGCCAAAGACACTTCAGGACACATCGGCATTTTTTGTTCTAAAGCTACTTAATTTGCTTCTTTTTAGTCATCTTTTCTGTAATCTTTGACATCTAGTGAGCAGCTTATAAGCGGAAGTTGCCTGAGGAATTGTTGGGTCACTTTGTCCAACCACTTTGCATCTTTGGAAACCTGAAGTGGTTAAAAGAACTTAAAAGACTGAATACATGATCAGCAAGTCATTTTTACACTGCAGGGCATATATATATCCAGTGTTTTTGGAGGTTATTTAACTTTTTTTCAGACAGGTTACTGAGCAGATGCATGTGAAAAAGATAACGTGTACACATACAGCTTGTTTGATTTACCAGTAGGCGGTGTGACAACTTAAAGGGAACCAACCACCTCAGATCACCCTAATACACAGTTAGTACATGTCCCTGCACCCTAAGGATACCTTTCCAGCACTGTTTTTGTGTAAAATCTTGCATTAGTATAACTGAAATAAAGAGTTTATAAACTTACTAGCCTGGTGACTTCTGGGCGTATCCCTCCTTCTGTTATACTTCAGGGCTCTGCATTCATTGCATGGCTGTGCTCCCCCTCCCTCTGTGCAGAGGAGATAACGATCACACCCATCAGGGCAGGGCAGCAGGCACAGAGGGAGGGGGAGCACAGACATGCAATGCACAGCCCTGAAGTATAACAGAAGGAGGGATACGCCCAGAAGTCACCAGGCTAGTAAGTGTATAAACTCTTTATTTCAGTTATACTAATGCAAGATTTTACACAAAAACAGTGCTGGAAAGGTATCCTTAGGGTGCAGGGACATGTATTAACTGTGTATTAGGGTGATCTGAGGTGGTTGGTTACCTTTAAAGTGGCTACGGCAGCATGAATACCAAATACAGCTCTGATTAATTTTTTTGTGAAAACCAAGAACAGTGTATCAGCGCCAACACTTCATACCAACTATTAAAAGCGATGGTAAAGGGTTCAGGGGCTGGCTGGCAAATTTTGGCCTATCGGGCAGCACACAGCAGTGGCCCATGAGCAGTGGGCATCGAGCTGTGGCCACCTGTCACTGCATCACTTCATCAAGACAGAAATCTTCAGCGGCAAAGTGGCCGCACAGGCCAACGTGACAGATGGCCGGGCGGCCTGAAACTACTGCCTAACCACCGGCCTAGGGGGCATCTGCCCTCCCTGCCCCCTGGACCACCCAGCCCCTGATAGGGGTGATGAATTTATATTCTTTTGCAGTCACAGAAACTGTATAGTTATTAAGATCATGATGAACTATTTCTGTATACCTAAGTATTCTGAAGTAAGGTATGAGACCATTTATCCAAAAGATAAATATTGTCCGGAAATGCGTCAAGCAACATGACTGATACAAAGTACATCAGCAAGTCATTAGAATGGCTGAAAAAGAAAAGAATCAGGGTGTTGCAATGGCCAAAGTCCAGACTTCAACCCCATATGTTTATTATTGTTTCCTGATTAGTAAATTCAATGAAGATTTGCTTCGGTTTTCTCGTGACTGTGTGATGCATAACCGGACTGCTGTATTTTCTATAGTATCGTCCTAATTATTTAATCATTTGCCAATGACTATTTATTTATACCTTAAGTTCTTTCTCTCTCTGATCCGCTTTTGGTGTCTATGGCCTCCTGATTCCCTCAGTGTAATAATCCTAATTATACATCATAAGTGACAAGTAGATAATAGAAAGAGTCTAAAATGTAATACATGTTACCATCGTCATGACATAAGTGTCACGTTAGCAGAAGGAGGACACTAAAGAGCAGCTCTTCGTCTTGGTAGTAGGTGCCTATTCGCACATCAGAGTTCACACTCTGGAACGTGACAATGTGATAATTTATTTTCTGCTCTCATCAGACAATATTACACGAGAGGAGAAAGTAATTGTGATTGAGGCTTCCCAGACACATTTCGGAAGAGTTTTCTTTGTCTCCTAATAAGAGCCATCACATTGGGAATATTTGGCAGGTTACTATGCAGCTGTAGATTCATTGTGTGCAGTTAAGCTCTATTTCTTCTTCTATCTCCCAGAGCTTCCATCTAACACCTATGTTTGCTGAGATCCATGTGGTACTAACAGGGGGGTGATTGCAGGGAGAAGGTTGTCAGCCCCCTCCCCTCCGCCTTGGTTGTCTGGATGCTCCTGGTGCATGCTAATCACCACTGTTTCCTTGGTGACAGTGAGAAGAAGAGGAATGGTAATGCTGAGAAAGGGCTAGTGAGGCCTGACGTTGACCACATATTGGGAAAGAGGCACATGAATAGCGCTGGGATCTGTCACCCTGAGCGACAAGACGATACATACAGAGCTAAGGCCCTGGCAGTGAAAACCTTAAATTGGCTGATTTCAGCAAAAGCTTTTTATACATAGTCTGAAAACGGCCCTAATTCTACACTATGAATTCCTCACGTAGGCAAAAATTCAGGGAAACTTTCCACATCTGCATTACTTTCATTCATTTTACATTATTCTTCTTGGTAACATATTTCAGTGCCAAATACATATAGTGTACTATATATATTTTCATGTATATGAATATTTAGGATAAGTATTGAACACATTACCAGTGTTCCAAGCAAATATATTCCTGAAGGTGGTAATGAAATGAATTTCTCACCAGATGTTGGCAACAATCCATCCAATCCACACAGTCAAAGGATTCAAACCTTAGATGTCCCTAAATATAGGGCTGTGTAATACTAAAAATGGACACAGGGAATAAGTATTGAACACACTTACTGACATTTATTTAATACTTAATGCAAAAACCTTTGTTGGTGATGATGATAGCTTCAAGACATCTAAAGAAAGTAGTCACATGCACTGCTCAGGTGAGATTTTGGTCCATTCTTCCACACAAACACTCTTCAAATCCGAAAGGTTTCATGAGCCCTTTCTATGAATTCTGCGCTTTAGCTCCTTCCATAAATTTTCAAATGGATTTGGGTCAGGTGATCGGCTCGGCCATTCTACTAGCTTGTCTTCACTCTAAAAACAATTGAGAGTTTTCTTGGCTGTGTGTTTGGGATCTTTGTCATGTTGAAATGTGCACACGCGTTTCCTCATCATCCTGGTAGATGGCAGCAGATTTTTATAAAGAATGTCTTGGTACGTTTGTCCATTCATCTTTCCTTCTATTATATGAGGTTTGCCAGTGCCATGTGCTGAAAACAGCCCCATCAGTTTAGCCAGCTGATACCATTTGTCACTAAGTGGCTGGATCTTTCTAATTACTGATAGATTTCAACTGTCATGACTATACATGACTTTTTGCACCTTTCTGTCTTCATGCGTTCAACAATTTTTCCACGTTTCATTCTCATTATTACACATACCGTATATACTCGTGTATAAGCCGACCCGTGTATAAGCCGACCCCCCTACTTTTGCCCCAAAAATCTGGAAAAACCTATTGACTCGTGTATAAGCCGAGGGTGGACCTCAGCACAGGTATACAGCCCCCAGCAGTGTGGTATACAGGCCCCCCCCAGTGGTATACAGGCCTCCCCAGTGGTAGTATACAGCAGCCCCAGTGGTAGTATGTAGCATCCCCAGCAGCCCCAGTGGTAGTATACAGCAGCCCCAGTGGTAGTATATAGGAGCCCCAGCAGCCCCAGTGGTAGTATACAGCAGCAGCCCCAGTGGTATATACAGCCCCAGTGGTGTATACAGCCCCAGTGGTAGTATATTGCAGCCCCAGTGGTGTACACAGCCCCAGTGGTAGTATATTGCAGCCCCAGTGGTGTATACAGCCCCAGTGGTAGTATATTGCAGCCCCAGTGGTGTATACAGCCCCAGTGGTAGTATATTGCAGCCCCAGCGGTAGTATACAGCAGCCCCCGTAATCCAGGGCCCCCCCAGCCTGACTCCGGTCACCTGTAAAGGAAACTATACTTATCACAGTGCCGCTGTCCGCGCCCGCTCGCACCCGCTCGCAGCTGCTGTACGCGATCCTCCATCTTCATACCTCTTCTTCCTGTTTCCTGTGCTCGTCGCAGGGAATGACGTCATTGCCTGCGACGAGCACAGAAACAGGAAGAAGATGCATGAAGATGGAGGATCGCGTACGGCAGCTGCGAGCGGGTGCGAGCGGGCGCGGACAGCGGCACTGTGATAAGTATAGTTTCCTTTACAGGTGACCGGAGCGAGGCTGGGGGGCCCTGCATTACGGGGGCTGCTGTATACCGATGTATACATCGGTATGTACCGATGTATACATCGGTATACAGCACTGACTCGCGTATAAGCCGAGGGGGGTACTTTTCAGCCCAATTTTTGAGCTGAAAAACTCGGCTTATACGCGAGTATATACGGTAATTTAATTTATGGTCACCTACTGTTTGATTTATTTGCCTGTGTTGATTGGATGGAGTGTTACTGACATCTTGTGATAATATAATGTCAATGACACTTTTTGAAATGTATTTAATTAGAAAATTGGTGACATGTTTAATACTTATCCTTAACAATTGTGATTCTTATGGTGCCCATACACATTGGATACCTGTTGGCTAAACTACCTCTCCTGAATCACTCTTTTAGATGAATGTTTTGCTTAACTGAGTGTTCATTTGTTTTCTATGGGAACAGTTCAATAAGCCCTTAACATACTCCTCTAGGATTAGTTTATCTAGCAAGATAAATGGAGGAATGGGGCACTTGAATTCAAAGTGCCAACTCCTTAATTTTCCTGAGATCATCTGCCCCTGTACACATTAGATCGTCCTCTGATCTAGCAGAAATTTGAATGTATTATTTTGAGGGTCTTCAGAGTCTTCCTTGAGGATAAGAAAAAGGTTTTTACAAACTTGTATTGGATTCTCTAATTTCTACTTGATATCTATAGTCCATGAATCTAGATTTCAGAGATGGAGAGTTTATTCAGCAAATTGGCTGTTCCATTTAAGATTAGTGTGATATTATTTTTATTATTATTTATTATTATAGCACCATTTATTTCATAGTGCGTTACATTTGAAAAGGGGCATACATAGACAAGTACAATAAACATGAGCAATACAAGGCACAGATAGGTACAGGAGGAGAGAGGACCCTGTCTGCGAGGGCTCACAGTCTACTAGGGATGGGGGAAGATAGACTAGGAGAGGGTAGAGCTGGTCGTGCGGCAGTTTGGAAGACTGAGGCTCACTGCTGTTTGTAGGCTTGTCGGAAGAGGTGGGTCATCAGGTTCCTTTTGAAGGTTTCCACAATCAGTGAGAGTCTGATGTTCTGGGGCAAAGAGTTCCAGAGTATGGGGGAAGCACGGGAGAAATTTTGTATGCAGTTGTCGGAGGAAGAGATAAGAGGGGAGGAGAGAGGGAGAACTTGAGAGGATCACGAGTCGCATGTAGGTAAGTACCAGGAGACCATGTCATAGATGTATGGAGGAGACAAGCTGTGGATGGCTTTGATTGTCATAGTTAGGGTTTTGAACTGGAGCATCTGGACAATAGGAAGCCAGTGAAGGGCTTGACAGAGAGGAGAAGCTAGGGAATAATTGAGAGACAGCTGGATTAGTCAGGTAGCAGAGTTTAGGATAGATTGGAGTGGTGCAAGAGAGATAGAGGGGAGGCCAGAGAGTAGGAGGTTGCAATAGTCGAGGCGGGAGATGATAAGGGCATGCACAAGTGTTTTTGCAGTTTCTTGGTCAAGGAATGTATGGATCCAGGAAATATTTTTGAGTTTGAGTCAGCAGGAGGTGGCAAGGGCTTGGATATGTGGCTTGAAAGAGAGGACAGAGTCGAGGATTACCCTGAGGCACCTAGCATGTGGGTCTGGGGAAAGTGAGCAGCCATTGACTTTTGATGGATAGGTCTGGTGGAGGGGTAGAGTTAGGGTATGTGCACATCTGACGTTTCTGCATCTTTGCAGACCGGCCGGAAACCGGTGGTGAATTGCAGAAACTGAGTTTTCTGAGCTCAGCAGTGTCCCTCGTTTTGTTAGCGTTTTGCTAACGTTTTGCGATCGGTTTATTAGCGTTTGTACAGCGTGTTCTTGGCGATTTCCCCGGCGTTTTTCTTAGCGTTTTCCAGACTGGTTTTTGGTGCACTTGTAAGCTAGATCCGCTGGAAAAACGCTCAAAACAAGTCACTTGCTCTATCTTTGAAAACCGGTGGAAAACCGGTGAAAAAAGTGGAAAGGAGAAGAAAAAAAAACGTTCTAATGTAGACAGCATTTTCTAAAAGCCATTGACTAGCATGTTAATCCAACCGGTGGCTAGGATTAACATAAATTAACATAAAACTCAGCGGAAACCGCCGACGGAAAACGCTAAAAAACAGCCCACAAAACGACTGATGTGCACATACCCTAAGATGGGGGAAAGATGATGAATTCTGTTTTGTCCATGTTCAGATTTAGAAAGTGAGAAGAAAAGAAAGATGAAATAGTGGACAGAAATTGTTGGATTTTGGTCAGTAAGAAGGTGTCCAGAGAGGTAGATCTGCGTGTCATCAGCATAGAAATTATACTACAAACTGTGGGATTCAATGAACATTAATTATTCTATGAGATACTGAAGTAAAGGATCGTATATATTATATAGATGAGATGGTTCATAACTATTTATTATATAGTTGGTTCATATCTAATGTCTCCTTCCAGTTTCTAGCCAAATATTCATTAGGGTCTTGAAATTAGTTGCTGCTCAATATGTACATTACAAATTAGTGACCCTTCAATCAAAACTGTAAATTAGACCATGCATGGGACATGTAAAGGTAACATTCTGGTGTCCTCCTCATGTTGCCATCTCCCGTTTTTAAACCAATCACTCCTTTACAAAATAACCACTACTATCCATTATTTCCAATGAGTAGTGGGGCATGTCTTAGACTTGCTAACAGAAGTCTTCCTAGTAATGTTTGATGGAAACCTATCACCACTTTTCCCCCATATAACTAAAAGCACCATGTTTAAGCCGTCTTATACATCTCTCGGCAATTTATGCTTAAGGCCCACTTTTGCCTGATGAGCATGACTATCTGTGCAACTACCCTTTAGCATCTGTCATCCACTTCCGCCATCAGGATGTCCTCCTATCATGTGCCGGCAAGTGATGGGTATGCAAATATAGCGCCCACTGGCGGCAACCGATGACAACCGCAACCAACGGCAGGAGCTGATGCCCGCAACCTGCCGCACCTCACCGCCGCACACAACGCAACCTCAGTAAGTGCGCATACGCATACCCAATGCTCATGCCCAGTTACTGCCATCTTTGAACACACGGGAGTCCAAAGATGGTGGCCTGCGTAACTGTGCATATGTGCGAAGGGAATGCGCATGCACACCTACTCATGACATCACCATCTTTGGACACCCAGTTTCCACAGATGGCGGTGGCGTGACGCACAGGGGTGCAGAGAGAGCACACAGGGGCACAGAGAATGCACAGGGGGCATGAGGAGCACAGAGAGTGCATAGGGAGGCACAAAAAGCACACAGAGGGCACAGAGAGCACACAGAGGAGTACATAGTGCACAGAGGGCAGAGAAAGTACACAAGGGGCAGAGAGAGTGCACAGGGGGCCACAGAGTGTGCACAGGGGGCAGAGAGAATGCACAGGGGAATACAGAGAGCACATAGTGGGCACAGGGGACACAGAGAGCGCACAGGAGGGCAGAGAGAGTGCAGGGGGCAGAGAGAGCACAGCGGGGAGCAGAGAAAACGCATGGGAGGCAGAAAGAGAGCTCACGGGGGCAAAGAGTGATGTTTGTGTAAATATAGCACCCACTGGCAGTACTGGTACACTGCACAGTATCACCAGTGGTGCCACAGCCGCACCCAATCGCGGCCACCCGAAATCACCGCCCACAGCCACTGATACATCACTGCCTGAGTAAATGCGCTTGTGTATACCCAGCACGCATGCACCCTTATTCAGGTAGCGACTAGTGTTGAGCGAACATACTCGGCACTACTCGTTACTCGCACGAGTATCACTGTACTCGGGCGACTCGCCGAGCACCGAGTAATCTCGCGATACTCGTGCTGTGCTCGTGGTCGTCATCTCTCCATGTTGGCGCTCTTTTGAGAGCCAGCCCACGTGCAGGGATTGGCTGACAGACCACTGCAATGCCACAGCCCTGTTAGTTGTGGTATAGCAGTGATTGGCCGGCCTGCACAGCGTCACCGAGCCTTTATAAGTCCCGGCGCGCTGTGCTCGGCACACAGCCTTCCAGACAGTGAGTGTAGGGAGAGTGTCTGCTGCTGATTAGGGACAGATTTGCGGCCCTCATAGGTAGATCCGGATGAGGGCTGCAAACTGCTGCTGACCACAACAGTCCTTCTCAGGACTAATCTAGGAGGACATAGGCAGGGTGATCCAGATCGGAGTCCAAGATTTCCAGTGACCAGAACAGTCCTTCTCAGGACTAATCTAGGAGGATATAAGCAGGGTGATACAGATTGGAATCCAAGCTTTTCTGTGACCATTAGAGTCACCACACTCTTGTACTTAGTACCTTAATACAGGTTAGGGACTAAAATTCTCTCTTCAAACCATTACAGTCACCAGACAGGTGTACGTACTTCCTTAATACAGGTTAGGGAACTAAAATCCTAACTCTTGTCATCAAAACAGTCACCAGACAGGTGTACGTACTACCTTAATACAGGTTAGGGACTAAAATCCTCTCTTCAAACCATTACAGTCACCAGACAGGTGTACGTAGTACCTTAATACAGGTTAGGGAACTAAAATCCTAACTCTTGTCATCAAAACAGTCAGCAGACAGGTGTACGTACTACCTTAATACAGGTTAGTGATTAAAATCCTCTCTTCAAACCATTACAGTCACCAAACAGGTGTACGTACTACCTTAATACAGGTTAGGGAACTAAAATCCTAACTCTTGTCATCAAAACAGTCAGCAGACAGGTGTACGTACTACCTTAATACAGGTTAGGGATTAAAATCCTCTCTTCAAACCATTACAGTCACCAGACAGGTGTACGTACTACCTTATACAGGTTAGGGAACTAAAATCCTAACTCTTGTCATCAAAACAGTCACCAGACAGGTGTACCTACTACCTTAATACAGGTTAGGGACTAAAATCCTCTCTTTAAACCATTACAGTCACCAGACAGGTGTACGTACTACCTTAATACAGGTTAGGGAACTAAAATCCTAACTCTTGTCATCAAAACAGTCACCAGACAGGTGTACGTACTACCGTATACAGGTTAGGGACTAAAATCCTCTCTTCAAACCATTACAGTCACCACACTGTTGTACGTCATACGTTTCTACAGGTTAGGGAACTAAAATCCTAACTCTTGTCATCTCAACTGTCACCACACTGTTGTACGTCATAAGTTTGTACAAGTTAGGGAACAAAAATCCTAACTCTTGTCATCTCAACAGTCACCACACTGTTGTACGTCATACGTTTCTACAGGTTAGGGAACTAAAATCCTAACTCTTATCTCAACTGTCACCACACTGTTGTACGTCATAGGTTTCTACAAGTTAGGGAACTAAAATCCTAACTCTTGTCATCTCAACAGTCACCACAACTGTTGTACGTCATAAGTTTCTACAAGTTAGGGAACAAAAATCCTAACTCTTGTCATCTCAACAGTCACCACACTGTTGTACGTCATACGTTTCTACAGGTTAGGGAACTAAAATCCTAACTCTTGTCATCTCAACTGTCACCACACTGTTGTACGTCATAAGTTTCTACAAGTTAGGGAACAAAAATCCTAACTCTTGTCATCTCAACAGTCACCACACTGTTGTACGTCATACGTTTCTACAGGTTAGGGAACTAAAATCCTAACTCTTGTCATCTCAACTGTCACCACACTGTTGTACGTCATAGTTTCTACAAGTTAGGGAACTAAAATCCTAACTCTTGTCATCTCAACAGTCACCACACTGTTGTACGTCATAAGTTTCTACAAGTTAGGGAACTAAAATCCTAACTATTGTCATCTCAACAGTCACCACACTGTTGTACGTCATACGTTTCTACAAGTTAGGGAACTAAAATCCTAACTCTTGTCATCACAACAGTCACCACACTGTTGTACGTCATAAGTTTCTACAAGTTAGGGAACTAAAATCCTAACTCTTGTCATCTCAGCAGTCACCACACTGTTGCACGTCATACGTTTCTACAGGTTAGGGAACTAAAATCCTAACTCTTGTCATCTCAACAGTCACCACACTGTTGTACGTCATAAGTTTCTACAAGTTAGGGAACTAAAATCCTAACTATTGTCATCTCAACAGTCCCCACACTGTTGTACGTCATACGTTCCTACAAGTTAGGGAACTAAAATCCTAACTCTTGTCATCTCAACAGTCACCACACTGTTGTACGTCATAAGTTTGTACAAGTTAGGGAACAAAAATCCTAACTCTTGTCATCTCAACAGTCACCACACTGTTGTACGTCATACGTTTCTACAGGTTAGGGAACTAAAATCCTAACTCTTGTCATCTCAACTGTCACCACACTGTTGTACGTCATAAGTTTGTACAAGTTAGGGAACAAAAATCCTAACTCTTGTCATCTCAACAGTCACCACACTTTGTACGTCATACGTTTCTACAGGTTAGGGAACTAAAATCCTAACTCTTGTCATCTCAACAGTCACCACACTGTTGTACGTCATATGTTTCTACAAGTTAGGGAACAAAAATCCTAACTCTTGTCATCTCAACAGTCACCACACTGTTGTACGTCATACGTTTCTACAGGTTAGGGAATTAAAATCCTAACTCTTGTCATCTCAACTGTCACCACACTGTTGTACGTCATAAGTTTGTACAAGTTAGGGAACAAAAATCCTAACTCTTGTCATCTCAACAGTCACCACACTGTTGTACGTCATACGTTTCTACAGGTTAGGGAACTAAAATCCTAACTCTTGTCATCTCAACTGTCACCACACTGTTGTACGTCATAAGTTTGTACAAGTTTAGGGAACTAAAATCCTAACTATTGTCATCTCAACAGTCCCCACACTGTTGTACGTCATACGTTTCTACAAGTTAGGGAACTAAAATCCTAACTCTTGTCATCTCAACAGTCACCACACTGTTGTACGTCATAAGTTTGTACAAGTTAGGGAAGAAAAATCCTAACTCTTGTCATCTCAACAGTCACCACACTGTTGTACGTCATACGTTTGTACAGGTTAGGGAACTAAAATCCTAACTCTTGTCATCTCAACTGTCACCACACTGTTGTACGTCATAAGTTTGTACAAGTTAGGGAAAAAAATCCTAACTCTTGTCATCTCAATAGTCACCACACTTTGTACGTCATACGTTTCTACAGGTTAGGGAACTAAAATCCTAACTCTTGTCATCTCAACAGTCACCACACTGTTGTACGTCATAAGTTTCTACAAGTTAGGGAACAAAAATCCTAACTCTTGTCATCTCAACAGTCACCACACTGTTGTACGTCATACGTTTCTACAGGTTAGGGAACTAAAATCCTAACTCTTGTCATCTCAACTGTCACCACACTGTTGTACGTCATAAGTTTGTACAAGTTAGGGAACAAAAATCCTAACTCTTGTCATCTCAACAGTCACCACACTGTTGTACGTCATACGTTTCTACAGGTTAGGGAACTAAAATCCTAACTCTTGTCATCTCAACTGTCACCACACTGTTGTACGTCATAAGTTTGTACAAGTTAGGGAACAAAAATCCTAACTCTTGTCATCTCAACAGTCACCACACTGTTGTACGTCATACGTTTCTACAGGTTAGGGAACTAAAATCCTAACTCTTGTCATCTCAACAGTCACCACACTGTTGTACGTCATAAGTTTCTACAAGTTAGGGAACTAAAATCCTAACTATTGTCATCTCAACAGTCCCCACACTGTTGTACGTCATACGTTTCTACAAGTTAGGGAACTAAAATCCTAACTCTTGTCATCTCAACAGTCACCACACTGTTGTACGTCATAAGTTTGTACAAGTTAGGGAAGAAAAATCCTAACTCTTGTCATCTCAACAGTCACCACACTGTTGTACGTCATACGTTTCTACAGGTTAGGGAACTAAAATCCTAACTCTTGTCATCTCAACTGTCACCACACTGTTGTACGTCATAAGTTTGTACAAGTTAGGGAACAAAAATCCTAACTCTTGTCATCTCAACAGTCACCACACTTTGTACGTCATACGTTTCTACAGGTTAGGGAACTAAAATCCTAACTCTTGTCATCTCAACAGTCACCACACTGTTGTACGTCATAAGTTTCTACAAGTTAGGGAACAAAAATCCTAACTCTTGTCATCTCAACAGTCACCACACTGTTGTACGTCATACGTTTCTACAGGTTAGGGAACTAAAATCCTAACTCTTGTCATCCCAACTGTCACCACACTGTTGTACGTCATAAGTTTGTACAAGTTAGGGAACAAAAATCCTAACTCTTGTCATCTCAACAGTCACCACACTGTTGTACGTCATACGTTTCTACAGGTTAGGGAACTAAAATCCTAACTCTTGTCATCTCAACTGTCACCACACTGTTGTACGTCATAAGTTTGTACAAGTTAGGGAACAAAAATCCTAACTCTTGTCATCTCAACAGTCACCACACTGTTGTACGTCATACGTTTCTACAGGTTAGGGAACTAAAATCCTAACTCTTGTCATCTCAACAGTCACCACACTGTTGTACGTCATAAGTTTCTACAAGTTAGGGAACAAAAATCCTAACTCTTGTCATCTCAACAGTCACCACACTGTTGTACGTCATACGTTTCTACAAGTTAGGGAACTAAAATCCTAACTCTTGTCATCTCAACAGTCACCACACTGTTGTACGTCATAAGTTTCTACAAGTTAGGGAACTAAAATCCTAACTCTTGTCATCTCAACAGTCACCACTCTGTTGTACGTCATAAGTTTCTACAAGTTAGGGAACAAAAATCCTAACTCTTGTCATCTCAACAGTCACCACACTGTTGTACGTCATACGTTTCTACAGGTTAGGGAACTAAAATCCTAACTCTTGTCATCTCAACAGTCACCACACTGTTGTACGTCATAAGTTTCTACAAGTTAGGGAACTAAAATCCTAACTATTGTCATCTCAACAGTCACCACACTGTTGTACGTCATACGTTTCTACAAGTTAGGGAACTAAAATCCTAACTCTTGTCATCTCAACAGTCACCACACTGTTGTACGTCATAAGTTTGTACAAGTTAGGGAACAAAAATCCTAACTCTTGTCATCTCAACAGTCACCACACTGTTGTACGTCATACGTTTCTACAGGTTAGGGAACTAAAATCCTAACTCTTGTCATCTCAACTGTCACCACACTGTTGTACGTCATAGGTTTCTACAAGTTAGGGAACTAAAATCCTAACTCTTGTCATCTCAACAGTCACCACACTGTTGTACGTCATACCTTTATACAGGTTAGGGAACTAAAATCCTAATCTCCTGTGACCTCCACAGTCACCAGGCAGTTGTCGCTCTATACAGGCAAAATGCGCAAAGGCGTTGGCAAGGAAAAAGGAAGTGGACGTGATGGTGGTGCAGGCAGAGGCCGAGGTCGTGTGCAAGCACTCATTTCGCAACAACAAAGGGCCACATCTCCTCGCTCGCACGTCCTGTCCCAAATTCTTGGGGCCCGTAGCAGTACACCACTGTTGAACCAAGACCAGTGTCAACAGGTTGTTACTTGGATAGCGGATAATGCTTCAAGTCAGATGGGCACCTTCACAAACACCCTGTCTTCCGCACGGTCAACTGTCAGTAGCCGTGATACTGCACCGCACATTTCCCAACCTGATCCTCCTTCCTACCACCTGGCCGATTACACGTCCACGGACATTACAGATCCCACACTAGGACACTCGGAAGAGCTGTTCACGTATCCATTCGCAGAATCTGGCCTGTCGCCACCTCCTCTTGAAGTGGGTCATGAGGAGATGGTATGTACAGATGCCCAAATATTTGAGCAGCCGCGTTATGACGAACGGAACGTTGTCAAAGTGTCTCAACAAGGGGTGGACGATGATGAGACACAATTACCAGGAAGTCAGGAGGAGGATCAGGGTGCGGAAGAGGAAGACGACGTGGTGGATGATCCAGTAGCTGACCCTACATGGCAGGAGGATATGCAGAGCGAGGACAGCAGTGCACAGGGGGAGAGAGGCGTAGCATCACAACAGCCAGTACGAAGCAGGGGTGCGTCCGTAGGCAGAAGGCAGGCAACCGTTCCCCGGAACAACAACACGACTCAAGATGCCTGTGCAAATGTTCGGTCTTCCCGAGTCTGGGAGTTTTTTAAGTTGGCTCCAGAAGACTCTAAAAAGTCCATTTGCCACACCTGCCATGCCACTATCAGCAGGGGTACGAAAACTAGCAGCCTGACCACCACCAGCATGATCAGGCACATGTCAGCCAAGCACCCGACTTTGTGGGAAGTACCACAGAGTCGAGGAGCGGTGCGTGCTGATGTCACTGCTACGTCTTCGGCTGTTGTGCATGCAAGCCAATCCCCTGTCCATGCTGGCCGCGAACAAGCCTCCGGTCCTGCACCTGAAGTTGCTGAAGCACAAATTACGCCACCATCAAGCACGTCCTTGTCCCAGCGCAGCGTTCAATTATCCATTCAGCAAACATTTGAACGCAGGCACAAATACGCTGCCAATGCCCCACATGCCACAGTCCTCAATGCTCACATTTCGCGACTCATAGCACTAGAAATGTTGCCTTTCCATCTGGTGGAGACGGACGCATTCCGCGACCTGATGGCGGCTGCTGTCCCACGTTACTCGGTCCCCAGCCGACACTATTTCTCCAGATGTGCCGTCCCCGCATTGCATAACCACGTGTCCAACACCATCACACGTGCCCTGAACAATGCTGTTTCAGCCAAAGTCCACCTAACCACAGACACGTGGACAAGTGCTTGTGGGCAAGGCCGCTACATCTCCTTGACGGCACACTGGATTAATATTGTGGAGGCTGGGACCCAGTCTGAGCGAGGGACGGAACACGTCCTTCCCACACCAAGGATAGCAGGCCCTACCTCTGTCATGGTTTCACCGACACTCTACAGCTCCGGAATGTCATGCTCTACAGCCTCCTCCTCCTCCACCTGCGCATCCTCATCCACTGTACCCTCCACACCAGTCCCAAGCTGGAAGCACTGCAGCACTGCCTCTGCAAAGCGGCAACAGGCTGTGCTGAAGCTAGTCTGCATAGGTGACAAACCACACAATGCAGAAGAGGTGTGGACAGCTCTGAAACAGCAGGCAGATCACTGGCTCACACCTCTGAACCTAAAGCCAGGAAAGGTTGTGTGTGACAATGGCCGGAACCTGGTGGCAGCTTTGAGGCGAGGGCAGCTGACGCATGTTCCATGCGTGGCCCATGTGCTCAACCTGGTGGTTCAGAGGTTTGTGAAGTCATACCCGGAGGTGTCTGACCTGCTGGTAAAAGTTCGGCGTCTGTCTGCACATTTTCGCAAGTCACCTGCTGCTTCAGCCGGCCTTGCAAGCTTTCAGCGCCGTTTGCGTCTTCCGGCCCACAAACTGGTGTGTGATGTCCCCATGCGTTGGAATTCAACGCTGCACATGTTGGTCAGGATATGTGAGCAGAAGAGGGCAGTTGTGGACTACCTGCATCACCTAAGCCGTCGGGAAATGGGTCAAACTCCACACATAACACCTGAGGAGTGGAGATGGATGTCGGACCTATGCACCGTCCTCCAAAACTTTGAGGACTCCACCAAGATGGTGAGCGGTGATGACGCCATTATTAGCGTCACCATACCACTACTCTGCCTTCTAAAACGGTCTCTGCTAAAAATAAAAGAGGATGCATTGCAGGCAGAGCGCGATGACTTAGAGCAAGAAACTGTAGTGGGTGTGGGTGAAAACACACAGCCCAGCCTCATGTCATCACAACGTGTAGTGGAGGACTATGACGAGGAGGAGGAGGAGGAGGATGAAGACATGGAGCAACTCTCAGGCCAAATTGGGGATATGACATGCACACCAGTCATACCCTCGATTCAGCGTGGCTGGCCAGAGGACAGGGGAGATGAGGAGGAGGAGGAGGACAGCATGTTCAGTCATCGTGTTGGTCTGGATACTGATGTGATGGCTGTTAAGAGTCTGGCGCACATGGCTGACTTTATGGTAAGCTGCCTGTCTCGTGACCCTCGCGTTCAGAACATCTTGGCCGACAATCAGTACTGGTTGGCAACACTCTTAGACCCACGCTACAAGGAGAACTTTATGTCTCTCATTCCTGAGGCGGAGAGGTCAGCCAAAATGCTGCAGTTCCAGAGGGCCATAGTCACGGAAGTTGTGAAATCCTTCCCCTCACAAAATGCTAGCGGCATAGGTCAGGATTCGATGGACAACCAAGGCGTACGGCCGAGAGTGGCACAAGTCCAATCCGCCAGAGGCAGGGGAACTGTCTTTACGATGTGGGACAGTTTTCTCAGCCCCTCACGTACCACAGCCCCTGAGGTGCGGGGTAGTGCCACCAGAAATGCTAAGTTCGGGCAGATGCTGAAGGAGTACCTTGCAGATCAAATGAAAGAAAAAGGGGAAGGGGAACAGGAGGCGCAATAGTGCCTTATCACTTAGACACTAACAATCCGGTGGAAAAAAAGAACCACTCACCTATTTCAGTTGTGCGACCCACAACTGGTATGCAGACATGTAGTGTTTTATCCGGATGGCTGCTGCTGGACTCCCACCGACCACTTGCACGTGGAATCACACAGTAAAAAAATGGGAAAGGAAACGGTGTTCACCAGTCCGCGCTGCCAGGATCCACTTATTCCAGGGAAGAAACTCACGATCAGATGTGATGTGATCAAAACCTTTTATTGCATCCAACGCGTTTCAACGCCTTTCCTGGCGTCTTCCTCAGGGATCTTCCCTGAGGAAGACGCCAGGAAAGGCGTTGAAACGCGTTGGATGCAATAAAAGGTTTTGATCACATCACATCTGATCGTGAGTTTCTTCCCTGGAATAAGTGGATCCTGGCAGCGCGGACTGGTGAACTACGTTTCCTTTCCCATTTTTTTACCTTGCAGATCGAACAACTGTACTGCGAGATTCATCGGTGCCTTTCAATTATTGGGTCTCCAAGCTCGACACGTGGCATGAATTGGCTCTCTACACCTTGGAAGTCCTGGCCTGCCCTGCCGCTAGCGTTTTATCAGAGCGTGTTTTCAGTGCAGCAGGTGGAATTATCACTGATAAACGCACCCGCCTGTCAACTGAAAATGCGGACAGGCTCACTCTGATCAAGATGAACAAGGGTTGGATTGGGCCAGACTTCACCACACCACCAGCAAATGACAACTGAATTTTATTTTGTTATTTGAATTTGACATGTACCTCCACTCACCCATGGGTACACACTTCCGTACTTTGGCTAATCGCTGGACTGCTACTCCTTCTCCTCATGTGACACCATGATGAGCGTTAGAATAGTTAGGCTCTTGTTTGAGGTATACCCGCAGTGGTAAATTTTTTAGCCCATTCTGTTAGAATGGGCATTACAACGACAGGAGACCCGCTCCTTTTCAATGGGAAAAATGTTTTTAGGTACTCCTACATGTCTCTATCCAGGGACAAAGAGGAGCCTCCCAATTTTTGGCTGCCCTGACAAAAGGGCTATACTACAATACACCCTGTTCTTCTTAACAGGCCCTCCTGCACGTCTCAATCCAGGGACAAAGAGGAGCCTCCCAATTTTTGGCTGCCCTGACAAAAGGGCTATACTACAATACACCCAGTTCTTAACAGGCCCTCCTGCACGTCTCTATCCAGGGACAAAGAGGAGCCTCCCAATTTTTGGCTGCCCTGACCAAAGGGCTACACTACAATACACCCAGTTCTTCTTAACAGGCCCTCCTGCACGTCTCCATCCAGGGACAAAGAGGAGCTTCACAATTTTTGGCTGCCCTGACCAAAGGGCTCTACTACAATACACCCAGTTCTTCTTTACAGGCCCTCCTGCACGTCTCCATCCAGGGACAAAGAGGAGCCTCACAATTTTTGGCTGCCCTGACCTAAGGGCTATACTACAATACACCCACTTGAGGGTTACAGGCCCTACTACATGTCTGTATGCATGGGTCATTGTTGAACCTCCCAATTTTTGGCTGCCCTGACCAAAGGGCTCTACTACAATACACCCAGTTCTTCTTAACAGGCCCTCCTGCACGTCTCCATCCAGGGACAAAGAGGAGCCTCACAATTTTTGGCTGCCCTGACCTAAGGGCTATACTACAATACACCCACTTGAGGGTTACAGGCCCTACTACAACTCTGTAAGCATGGGTCATTGTTGAACCTCCCAATTTTTGGCTGCCCTGACCAAAGGGCTATACTAAAATACACCCACTTGAGGGTTACAGGCCCTACTACATGTCTGTATGCATGGGTCATTGTTGAACCTCCCAATTTTTGGCTGCCCTGACCAAAGGGCTACACTACAATACACCCAGTTCGTCTTAACAGGCCCTCCTGCACGTCTCCATCCAGGGACAAAGAGGAGCCTCACAATTTTTGGCTGCCCTGACCTAAGGGCTATACTACAATACACCCACTTGAGGGTTACAGGCCCTACTACATGTCTGTATGCATGGGTCATTGTTGAACCTCCCAATTTTTGGCTGCCCTGACCAAAGGGCTCTACTACAATACACCCACTTGAGGGTTACAGCCCCTACTACATGTCTGTATGCATGGGTCATTGTTGAACCTCCCAATTGGGTCATTGTTGAACCTCCCAATTTTTGGCTGCCCTGACCAAAGGGCTCTACTACAATACACCCAGTTCTTCTTAACAGGCCCTCCTGCACGTCTCCATCCAGGGACAAAGAGGAGCCTCACAATTTTTGGCTGCCCTGACCTAAGGGCTATACTACAATACACCCACTTGAGGGTTACAGGCCCTACTACAACTCTGTAAGCATGGGTCATTGTTGAACCTCCCAATTTTTGGCTGCCCTGACCAAAGGGCTATACTAAAATACACCCACTTGAGGGTTACAGGCCCTACTACATGTCTGTATGCATGGGTCATTGTTGAACCTCCCAATTTTTGGCTGCCCTGACCAAAGGGCTCTACTACAATACACCCAGTTCTTCTTTACAGGCCCTCCTGCACGTCTCCATCCAGGGACAAAGAGGAGCCTCACAATTTTTGGCTGCCCTGACCAAAGGGCTCTACTACAATACACCCAGTTCTTCTTAACAGGCCCTCCTGCACGTCTCCATCCAGGGACAAAGAGGAGCCTCACAATTTTTGGCTGCCCTGACCTAAGGGCTATACTACAATACACCCACTTGAGGGTTACAGGCCCTACTACATGTCTGTATGCATGGGTCATTGTTGAACCTCCCAATTTTTGGCTGCCCTGACCAAAGGGCTATACTACAATACACCCATTTCTTCTTAACAGGCCCTCCTGCATGACTCCATCCAGGGACAAAGAGGAGCCTCCCAATTTTTGGCTGCCCTGACCAAAGGGCTATACTACAATACACCCAGTTCTTGTTTACAGGCCATCCTGCATCTCTGTATCCAGGGGCATTGGTGAACCTCCCAATTTTTGACTGCCCTTGCAAAGGAAGATACTACAATAGACCCAGTTCCTCAAAATGGGCACTTTATTTCTAGACAGGGCTTCATGTACGTTTCTTGTCAGGGTCATCGGAGTGTCGCACAATGTTTTCACGTAAAATCTTTTATGTAATCACAAAAAGTGACATACACCAGCTGTATCTCACTATTGGGTATGTGCCCTTAACATTTCCACCCTAAATATTCATTTTGGTATAATTTTGGAAGGTTTTCTGGATACTCCGTAAAATTGGCGTGAAACTCGGACAACATTGTTCACAGCTGTGACTTTTGAGTGAGAAATGCTTCCAGGGGTCTTCCCCATGGTGTTGCCATGTCATTTCAGCACTCTTCTGAGACTTTTGTGACATTTTTAGGGTTTTTCCAGGCAGCCGGCAGGCATTTCATAAAAATACTCGTGTCTCCCATAGGATAACATTGGGCTCGTTACTCGGGCCGAGTACACGAGTATCTCGGGATGCTCGGCCCGAACTTCGAGCACCCGAGCATTTTAGTACTCGCTCATCACTAGTAGCGACCATCTTTGGACACCTAGGTATACACAGATGGCGGCGGCATGACCCAGTTTGCGCATGCTCACTTACGTCACCATCTTTGGACACCACAGGAGGGAGAGAACACTGGGGTGAGAGACAAAGCACAGTGGGGCATAGAGAGTGCACAAGGGTGCAGGGAAACCACACAGGGGGCAGAGAGAGTGCCCAGGGAGAATTGGCGAGCCCACAGAGGGTGAGCGCACATGAGAGAGAGAATGCACAGGGGGAAACAGCTCAAAAGGAGAGAGCACAAAGCGGAGAAGACAGCACAGGGAGGAGAGAGATGGCATAAAGGCGGAGAGCACATATGGGGAGACAGCTCAAAGGAGAGAGCACATGAGGGGAGAAGACAGCACAGGGTGGAGAAAACAGCACATAGGAGGGGAGCAGATAGGGGAGACAGGCCAAAGGAAAGAGCACAGGGGAGAAAACAGCACAGTGGGGAGAGAGAGCAGACAGGGGTGAGAGACAGCCGCTGTCCCAGCACCACAGATCCTGCCCCCATCATGACATCACCGCCCTCCTGATACGATAGCATTGGGCCCACATCTAGTATCTTTATAATTCTCTTGTTTCGTATGCTGATCACCGCTGTCTAGCCGATAGGTGCCTCTTGTCTGTGCTTGGCGCTTCCTCTCTCGGACCTCCGGTTTTGTTGCACACAGAAGACATTTCCTACATCATTCACCTAAAGCTGCAAATTTTGAGTTCGGGCTGTTGATGGCAGAGCACAGTGAAGGTAATTTCATGGATCTAGACTTATGCATGGGTTGCTGCAGTGATGTGTAAGAGGGCTTAAAGGAGGTGATTTTAATTTATATGAAAAACCCTGTTGACAGGATCCCTTTAAGATTGGCCATTTTTTTTAAAGCAGAAGACAGAGCTTCAGAGTGGAGAATAGGTGTCAGGATACAGAGAAAGACACCAGCGATGGGGACTACACATGTCCCAATAATAGTAACATTTTCAGTTCTGTATAAAGGATCACTTTAAGAGCTCTTGCCAGACAAGTATTGATATTTTAGAAATTATATTGCAAACAAAGTGGTTGCATTTAATGGTACCTTGTGACTTCCTGTAGCACTAAGTATATAATTGCTCTGAAATCTCACTTGTTCAAACAAAGCCAGCTTGTAACACCTCTCTCACTCCCACAATCCTGCTCTATGCCCCCAGGATCATTCCAGAGCCAGAGATGAAAATATGTACACAGCAAGTTATAAACTAGTTTCTGCAGCAAACTATTTCTGTGTCATATTGTGTTTAATTTCTTAAAGCAACAGTTAGATTCTGATGTTTATTGCTTATTGTAGTTGTTCTAGTTTCTGTATTCTATGTTCACTATTCTCAGCTGACTGCACCTGGCTCTTCATGTGCATAGACATTGGTACATGTATATATATATTAGTATTGTGCAAATATTTCAGAAAGGTGTTGAAAAAGATGCTGCAAAGTAAGAACAATTTTATCACTTAACAAAATGTAAATGAACAAAAGAGGAACCTAAATCAAATCATTATTTGGTGTGACCGCCACCGTGGAAACACTGCAGATCATGATAGCTGATTAGATGATTCAGGCTTATCACAGTATCTAAAGCAACATACAGCCTGGCATTAACTTGATGAAAAACAGCCCTTGGCCTACC
This sequence comes from Allobates femoralis, assembly GCA_033576535.1. Classification (NCBI taxonomy): domain Eukaryota; kingdom Metazoa; phylum Chordata; class Amphibia; order Anura; family Aromobatidae; genus Allobates; species Allobates femoralis. Next base: position 59,018,903 of record JARQOC010000011.1, on the reverse strand, counting down.
ACTGGTTCCATGGCCAAATCACTGTAACACCAAGTTGTTATTGCACCTAGAAAGAAGAGTAAAGGGTTCTGTCTGCCATACATCATGCCTACCCACATCCTAATCCCCGGAATGGGACCGGTGGGACATCCCTCGTAAAGGGCTGTTTATGCAACTTCCCTTGTGTTCTCCAGACCAATCACTGGCTACTATTTGTCACATCGCCATTGGACTCGGTGGCTGGTGTTCCTGCCTCGGCCACTGGGAGGAGCCGGTTTCCTTCGGCTGATGGCGCCAGTGATAGGAGGGCCTTGTCCTCATATGGACCTGCTCCTGCGACGTCTGCCTCTGTCGCTGAGCGCCGCCATGTTTCTTCTTTGGGTGGTGTTGGTAGCAGAGGAGCGGGCCCTGCAGAGCTGTCTGTTAGGCGCAGCCTTCGTTCTGCTGTCAGAAGTGGGGTGGGCGGAGCCAGTCGTGCATCACCATCTGGCCTGGTTCTAGGGGCGGTCCGGATGAGATCATCAGGCTGTGGGCTCCAGCCTATGGGAGGTAGCCGCGCCCTTCAAGTACATTGGAGTCTGGCTTGCAGGCTGCCAGATATAGTTTTGGTTCCCCAGTGATAGTAACATACATAGTAACATAGTAACATAGTTTTTAAGGTTGAAGGAAGACTTTAAGTCCATCTAGTTCAACCCATAGCCTAACATGTTGATCCAGAGGAAGGCAAAAAAAACCCCCATGTGGCAACACTAAGCTCCACATTGGTGTGTTTAGTGTGTGTTTAGTTTCGTGTCTGACCTTGCCTAAATTTCTGACTCTGCCTCTGCCTATTGATTTTGTACCTCAGCTGTCCTCTTGGTTTTTGCCCTTGACCTTTGCCTGGATTTTTGACTCTGCTACTGCCTGATGATTTTGTACCTTCGCTGCCCTCTCGGTTTTGACGCGGACATCTGACTTCGTTTTTCAGGTCTTGATTTTCCCCTGGCGACCTCCCAGCTCTGTTGCTCATATAGGCAGCTACCCCCTGGGCTCCGCTGTAATTCCAGATCCCTGTATAGGGGTTAAGGGTCTCGGGGTTTCTCGGGGTGCTGCCTTACCAGCAGCTCGGCCTCACAGCGGATGGTCGTCACACTATTGTGTTAAAGACAAAAATGGGACTCATTGCTGGAAGGGATTTATTTGCAGCACAAATGGAACAATCATGAAACCAGAAATACGGCCATTTTTTCGAAAGTGTTGCAGAAGCTGTTTTTCCACAATGCAAGGTTGTATGTTGCTTTTGCTAAAGTGAACACCCTGCATGGCCTGTATTTTGCTGCATTGTGTACACAATTAATCTTGACCAAATCCCCAACATTTGCTGAAATGCAGCCCCATCATGCAAGGACCCTGCACCCTGCTTCACGTTTGCTGCAGACATTCATTTTTGTATCTCTCTCCATCCCTTCAGAAAACAAGCTGCTTTCCGCCAGTTAATTCAAATTTTGACTCATCAGTACAGAGCACCTGCTGCCATTTTTCTACACCCTATTTCAATGTTCATAGTTGAGTCACTTGACCTTGTTCCATGTCAAAGGTATGGCTTTAAGGCTACAATTCTTTCATGAAGACAACTTGTGGCTAAGCTTCACTAAACAGTAAATGGGAATAGCATAGTCCCACTGGTTACTACTAGTTCTGAGATGATGGCACCAGGGCCGGCGTTAGGGGGGGCAGACTGGGCAGTTGCCCAGGGCCCCCACTCTCTTAGGGGCCCCCAAAGGAGCTGAACTGAAAATAGCAATGAAACAGTAAAAAAAAAATAAAAAAAAAATACACATATTTGGTATCGCTGCGTTCGTAAGAATCTAAGCTATCCATATACAAAGTAAATTAATCCAATTGGTAAATGGCGTAACGGAAAAAAAATTAAAATGCCAGAATTGTGTTTTTTGGGCCACCACGTTGTTACAATACAATGCAATAAAAGGCGATCAAAAATGTTGTATCTGACTCAAAATGGGATCAGTAAAAATGTCAGCTCAGGGCACATAAAATAAGCCCTCACATAGCCCTGTATGTTCAAATATTACAACTTCATGGGTCTTGGAAAATGGTGAATAAAGCAAATGTATATTAAATATTATTATTTTTTTTTTTTTTACAAATTTCTGGGGTTTTCTATGATTGAAATAAAAATGTTCAGTATCTTCTTATTCTGACCTAGATAATCAACTTATGAAGTCACTATTACCATATAGTTAAAGGGATCCTGTCACCCCCAAAACACCTTTAAACCTATTAAAACCTGTCCCTAGAGCATATTAACACTTTCCCTACACTCCTTTTAGCTCCTATATGCACATAATCAAAGTGTATAAAAACGTTTTATAAGTACCTCATTACTGATGATAATGAGTGACTATGCTATTCATAGTCACTCATCCAGGCTGCCCCTCTTCATACTATCACGCCTCAATAGGCGTGATCTTCATGATAGATTCAAATTGCAGCCTCCCTGTGCGCCTCCCCGCTGTGTCCTGTGTCTGCCGGGCTTCAGCGTTGGGCTGTATGACGCAATCCGCGTCATTTCCGGCGCCGGGTGACGTACTACAGCCGCGCCGCGCTGTCAGCTTCAAAATGCGCACTGCATGCGCAGTGCGGGACTTGAAGCTAACAGCGGCGCGGATGTAAAAACGTCACCCGGCGCCGGAAATGACGCGGATCGCGTCATACAGCCCCACGCTGAAGCCCGGAAGACACAGGACACAGCGGGGAGGCGCGCAGGGAGGCTGCAATTTGAATCTATCATGAAGATCACGCCTATTGAGGCGTGATAGTATGAAGAGGGGCAGCCTGGATGAGTGACTATGAATAGCATAGTCACTCATTATCATCAGTAATGAGGTACTTATAAAACGTTTTTATACACTTTGATTATGTGCATATAGGAGCTAAAAGGAGTGTAGGGAAAGTGTTAATATGCTCTAGGGACAGGTTTTAATAGGTTTAAAGGTGTTTTGGGGGTGACAGGATCCCTTTAACATGATGAATAAAAAACTCGAAAAAATTGTGGAATTGAACTTTTATTTGCAATTTCAAAGCACTTGGAATTTTTTTCTCATTCTCCAGTACATTTTGTGGTAGAATGAATGATGTCATTCAAAAGTACAACTCATCCCGCAAACAAACAAGCCCTCGTATGGCTATGTGGAAGGAAGAATAAAAAAGTTCTGGCTCTTGGAAAAAGCGGAGGAAAAATAAAAACGAAAAATCACTCAGTGATAAAAGTTATAAAATCCTTGTAATTGCCGTATAATAGCAGCAGGAACGCCCCCCGCAGGCTTCAATCTGCACATGTTCATGATGGGAGTAATTTGAGTTTGGGGACCTCCTTAATTCCTACATTTGTAGCCAGTTATCAAGCAGAACGTACAAGGCTTTAAAGGGGATGTCCAGGATTAATAAAACTTTACTACATTCTTTCAAAAAAGGCGCCTCCCCCTGTGTACAGGTGGCATGTGGTATTACAGCATAGGTCCATTCCCTTCAATTAAGATGAGGTACAATATCACATACAACCTGTAGACAGGGGTGGCGCTGTTTTTGAAAGAAATCAGTCATGTTTATAGAATTCTGGATAACTCCTTTAAGATCAATATTTCCACTAGTGACCCCAGAACAACAGGATGGGCTTAATTCAAATGTATTTTTTTTATAATATGAAAAATATAGCAGATCTTTGTTAAAGATGACATTTAAGTAGATGATCCTATGGAAACATTCCTCCTACTGAGTCTCCAGTTTGTAAAACCTATTTCATTAAACACTTGTAGGTAATTGTTAATCAATATAATGAGTCCTGTGTTCACAATCCCCATCTCTTTGTCAGAGTATAAGAGGTTAGAAAGAGCGACTCTCCCTGGAGGAACCGTCCTGTATGACAGACAATGATGGGAATGGATGTGTGTGTCTATGTGTGTGTGCTCAGTGTATACGTGTAATATATAGTGTTTGTGTCACATACCGTGTGTGTCTATGTGTGTGTGCTCGGTGTATAGGTGTAATATATAGTGTGTCACATACTGTGTGTTGTGTGTATGTAACATCCACATTGATAAATCCCAGCAGCACAGATTGGAGTTCCTAGGTGTAAACAGGTCAGCAATCGCCCAACAAACGAGCAAAATGCGGCTCATCATTGGGTGATTGGATGTTTATGGAGGAACAGAAATCCTTGCTCTCGGCAATACTGCAGAAGTGCTGCCGATAGCATGAATCTGTAGAGGACAGATTGCTCTACTGGTGATTGTTCTGTGCCATCATTCTTCATCATCCTGTGTAAAAAGTCTGGAAACAAGCGCTGAATGACTTGAATATTATAAATCGCACTCATTTACCAGTCTGAATGCGGCGCTTGTACATGTAACCTAAATGTCTGAGTGTGACGGTGCAATATGTGAGCATTTAGGACCCCACTTTAACCTTTTGCCCAGGGCCCCACTTTGCCTAAAACCGGCCCTGGATGGCACTGCTGGACATCTTCTGATTTTGAAGGGAAGATCATTACACATCTCTTAATTGTGTCAATCTTTGTCGTATTCCTGAGGAAGGGGCTTGTCCCCGAAACGCGGTAGAATAAATGCCACCTGCTGAATTCATACGGCCCGTGTATGTGGATTTGATTTTAGAGCAGGAGCGCGTCCTTTAATCCCTTTTCTCCAACCTGCAATCCTTTTAAGGGAAGTGAACATGATGTGTCTTGCCGCTCCTCTAAATTTCCTTGGCTGACCACTGTGTTCATGGTCCTCAATGCTGAAAAATACAGGTAGATACTTATCCATCTTGCAATACCATCAGGGAGGCGTCTGAATGGCTCCATATTTATTCTGCCACATGACAAGAATCCCAAATATACATCCAAAGTCATTAAGAACAGGGAGTCTTAGAAGTGATGATACAGACCCCCAGCTCATCATTTCATCATCATTGGGTCTGTCTAGAATTACATGAAGAAACTGAAGGATTTGTGCAAGTCTCATACACAGAAGATCTGTGGTTAGCTCTCCAGATGTTTGTAACCACTTCCCTGCAGAGTTCCTTCAAAAACTGCGATCACATGTACTGAGAAGAATTGATTCTGCTTTGAAGTCAAAAGAATAGTCACAACAAATATTAATTCAATTTAGATTTCTCATTTGTTCATTCACTTTGCTTTTTGTTAATTGAGAAAAATAAAGAACACATCTAGTTATATAAGGCACTTAGTTTGCAGCATTTTTTTCACACCTGCCTAAAACTTTTGCACAATCCTGTATATCCTTCATGTTTCACATCTCCAAGTCATAGTAAACAGAAGTCATAAAAGCCAATTTTGCCATTTAATGACTGCACATGCTCCCAATAGCCCGTACAACATAATCTATATTAAGAACATCTGGTCTGACAGTGGGGAGTCACGTAATAACCAAAGGCAGCAGAACCCCCTGTATTCGGCAAAGTAATTAACCGAGTCCTGTGTAGAAGTGATTGTTAGGTCAGGATTTGTTCTCCATAGCAGATCCCGGCTGTTTATCTTGTGTTGCATACTGTGAATGAAAACTCATCAACCAGACATCCATATTGAGAGAAATGTGTCTGCTGTGACAGATTGTCTATAAACCTTTATATCTCCACTATGAGTCATGAAACGTATGCACAGAAATATTTTGACAGATTAACAAATTTCTTTTTTCTTGTGACTCTTACTAATGTGACTAAGAATTGTATCATTCGCCTTCATTGCTTCACACCAGCATGGTCTGAAAGAATATTTACTTATGGTTTTATATAATCGCAAAGTCTTTCATACATCAAAACCACCACTATAATGGTGTATAATTTGTAGGGAATGTATACTAAGTGAATAATAGCTTACAACAAAAACTTTTCTGCTGACTTTCAGTGGCTTGTCACTTTTTACCATATTGTAAAACAATGAGGGCCCCCAGGCTACGCAGCTGCAGAGGGGCCTGTAAATTCGAGAGCTGACTGCACTTTATGTCGGAGGAATTTCATTGTGCAACAAAGATTTCCTACATATAAACCTTATATGCCACCAAAACCCAGGACGCAAAAAGATAGAGTGCAGAAGTGTCCTTCTAAGACAGGTTTCACACAGCCATTTTTTGGAATCCATGTGATTCCAGATTAAACTGGATGCATCTGCATCCGCGTTGGCCCCATTGACCTTCAATAGGGCCACAGGCACTTGCGGGTGCATCCAGTTCTTCCCGTTTCCCCCTGATTACAGTTTTTGCATTGAGACCAAAATCGCAACATGCTATGAACACCCGGATTAAGAGCAATCCAGGTTTAATTGAAATGTGGCTCTATGTAATCCGGATCCGGTGCTAAGGATTAAGGGGTTCTATCCTCGAAACGCGTATAGCTTTACCCTTAATGTTTGTGATGGTTTTAGAGTAATAATACAGTGCAAAAGGGAACAGGGCTGCAACAGTCTGGCGAAAATGCAATGGGTGCATCCGCACAGGGGTAATGTGGAAGAATAAGAAGGAGAGAAAAAGTACCCCTGTAGGGCGAAGCACAAACCAGAAGGATTTTTGATGCAAGTGTAAATTTATTAAATTATAGTGTGTAACGGCACAAAAGAGCCAAAAAACATATTAAAAACAATTAAAACACTACTGGTCCGGACCAGCCCTCCCTCTGTATAGGCACTCAAATTACAGATTACAAGCGATTAGTACAAGATGACAAAAATTATTATAACGAAACAACACGTATATTCACATATATTGCGATAGTATAACATAATCCAGCACAGAATTAAATATTTACAGACAAAAGCCAAAATTTACATGAAAAAAGCCAATATTTACATAGATCTGAGTAACCTGTAATCAAGTCAGTTATGGAAAATATCCCAGTCAAGGGGATCAAATCAACAGGAATGAATATATCTATACCCGCAGGGGAATGTTTAATATCTTTAGCATTATAATACAATTATGCTTATATATTATATGTGTTCCTAGATTAAGTATTATAGATGTATTGTATCATATTCCTGGATTCCTAGGTAGAACAATCCTCCATGCAGGTTGGAAAAGTGCAGATTACCACAGAAAATGTAAAGTGAATAGCCTGTAATCAAATCAATTCAGATCAATTGTGGGTAATATCTCAGCCAAGAGGGGGGATTCAAACCAACAAAGTGGCAGAAACTAAACCAACAAGGGATGGATAGTATCTATAACATTGTCAGCAATGTGCAACTACATATATGTAACATATTCAAGGGCAGAATCCCCAGAGAGGGCTGCTGAGTAAAAACAGATTACCACAGAGTATGCAGGATGGTGCCAACAGAGGAGGGGAGGCGGCCAGGCCCCACGCGTATCGCCAGAAGGCTTCGTCAGGAGCTGGTGAGTGGATCCTAGAAAGGCTCTTTTATATAGTGGCCCCAGGTGGGGTATAATCAATAATCCCCGTACATCCAGCATGCCCGGGTGAAGCGTGGCGTGCAGGGGGAGAGGCTATAGATGGACCGGGACATTCGTAACGTCACTTCCGGTGACGCGGTGCCAACCAGATAAGTATAGTGTGTGGTTGGCGCCCGCGTCATATCCGGAGCCGCACATGGACTAGCGAGGCGACAGGGTATTATACGCGTCACATCCGGTGACGCGGCGCCAGACAGGGGAGTGGTAATATCCCAGTTTGGCGCCTACGTCTATTCCAGAGCCGCGGTGTCCATAGTGGGGCAGGCAGATGGAAGGCACAGGAAGCCATATGAAGTATACTGTACTCAAGAATATTTAATATATATGATATACACAGTATATATAAGACCAAAAAGTGGCCATCAAAGGGATTACAATGCAATTTGCCAAGAGAGCATACCAAGGTGCCATACGTAGCATCTAGAGTAATAATACAGGATTGAAGAAATGGCAGAGTGGCACCGGTGTTTCTCTTCAAAACTAGTAATCCAGAACCGTCAGACTCCAGATCCCGCTGGCTCCAGACATCGGATTCGGGTTTTTGAACTGCACATGCCTAGAACATAGTTCTAAATGACAACCCCCCCCCTTCAGATTCAGAGGGATGCTCCAGCATCGGTATTATTACTGATCCGTGAGACTGATCAGAGATAATACCGATGCAGGTGCATCTAGTTGCATCATTGCATCAGAGTCCAGGGGAATCTGGAGGGTTGCAGGTTTTTCCTGCATTCCCCCGGATTCCAACGAACAGCTATATGAAACTAACCTAAGCTATACATTAATAAGAGCAGGATGTTGTCATGTGCTGATGGCAGCAAATTAAGCAAATTGAAAATTGTTTTGCAAGGTTCCAGTGAACAAAACTTAAAAACGTTTATTGACGTTGTGAATAGTTTGTCCCTCGACGAGGTACCAAAGAACTGAATCATTGCACTGAGGAGTCGGTTGGGGCAAGCTCAGCCCAGCCGGGGCTGTGCTGCTGTCTGGATCGTGCGTCACCTTCGACCATTATGGGTCCCTACTGCCGGATACTCTACAAGTGTATAAAATTCAACCCCAGCCATGGAGTCTTAATATTAATATATGGGACAGAATGGCCTGTCCTAAAAAACTGACCAATACCAGTGTGGTCCTCTAATAGTGAGTCACCCATGTGACAAGTCAATTAACAAACTTTCTTCCCAAATAAATATTCATTATACATCACCTCTGGGATGAACTGGAGCAGAGACTGCGCCCAGTCCTTCAGTCCTACATCAGCAACTGAACTCACAAATGCTCTTCTGGATGAAAGTCAAAGGACTCCCAAATATAATCCAATGTCTTGTGGAAAGCCTCCTAAAAGAATGGATGCTTTTTATCTGTTTTTAACTCCGTATTAATGCCAATGAATTTAAAATTGGATGTCATAAATATTTACATATACACATGATGCTTTACAGGGTGGGTATATAAAAGAAAAGGCTTGTCTCAATTTGCACAGAGCCATATAGTGTCACAGAATCCAGGTTGAAATGTTGTGGATGCTTTAGTTCGGACATCAAAACTATGTCCCTCTCCTTAACTGTCCACTTTCCAAATCAATAATAACAGGTGTCCGCAGACAAGTAACCACACTTGACTCAGGAGCAAGTATGGGAGAATTCTAAGTTTACTAAGAAGTACATGAAGTTATACAGACAATTCTGGGGGTGGTAAACCCAGAGTAAGATCCTTCATTAATTGGTTACAAAATATTAAACATAACTAATCATTTGTCTAATAGCTGTGAACTGATTGGATTATGCAAATCTATGCTTAAAACAAATGTATCCTTTTATTTCCTCTGAAATTTGGTGTTATTGCCATTATTGGCTGATCACCGTCCTTCATTATCTGCTGTTATGGAACATCATGAAACATCTTCCCTTGTTACTAAAACATGCTAAACATTGGCTACACTTCTAGGCCCTGTAACCTTCACCGTTTGGTTACATACAGTCTATGACTCACATTACAATACTTAATATGAAAAATACTGCTTATTCTTCTTAAAGGCAAGTACTTGAAGGGATACATATATGCTAGATATGCAGTACAATACAGGATATGAGTGTGGCACCCCCCGGAGTCCGGTTGCCACAGTGGCATTGCCTCCTCACAGGGGGTGATGTCATGCCTGGAAGCAAGAAGGGGTCCCCTTGTCAGGTAACATCAGCATCCAACATTTGTCCTGACTCCAGACCAGAAGGGGGAGCTCCCTTTAAATTCTGGCCCGGAGGCGGGGATAGGTAGAACAGTCTAGGGCAGAGAACAGGACAGATGTCCTGGGGACTGGAGCCGGTTGGAGCTCGTCCCAGGACAGTGAAAAGCTAGTGAAGGGGAAGAAGAGAAGAGTGGAGGAGAACCTTGGGAGTGGAGTCGTGACCAGACTCATCCCAGAGGAAAGCGCTAGAAACTGGACGCTGGAGTCCATGTTTGTTCGGGTACTGAGGTCCCGGCAGCTAGATCTGGAGGGCAGAGGATCGCAAGTCCTCTGGCCTCACTAATCATCCGACGGCACAGCAGCATACCAGAGCCCAGAGCAGCCACAAAGGAGCAACACCTGGAATAGGCTCGAGCTGCCTGCCATATGGACAAAGGCTAGACATACAGGAAGAGGGCCACAGCGCAGCTTTAGACAGCAAGGACCAATTAGCACTGTGCAAATCGAAGGCCTCTGAACCCACCTGGCTAGGTGGATCCCCAATTGCTTTCCGGATCTCCATCACCATCTGTTACCAGTGCCCCGATCTGCATCATCAACCATCAAGTAAAGGTAAACGAAACGTCAGTCCGTGTGTCCTCCAGTCAATTTCCGTACCCCCAGTCCTGCACCCCACCGTTCCCTTTTTCCTGCATAAACTGTGCCAACTGCTCTGGGGCAACTGCTCCACCCGTGAAGAGCTACACAATCAGTGCTGCATCACCAATTGCCCCTGTGGATCTTCACTGCAGCGTCGGCTGTTCTAGCCAAGTCCCACGGGTGGCGTCATGACCAACCTCCATATAAGTATTCTCCATTTATAGCACAGCCAGGGCCATGGAGCCGGGTCACAGCCCCGTGACCTTCCCAGAGAACTGCCCGACCCGATTTCATTTTGTGGCTCTATGAACACGGTACGAACACAGGAAAAAGATCATGTAAACCTATATTTGGCTGATTTAGAAGCAATGGAACATGCTAAAAATACTTCTGGTGGATTTATATAAATAATCTGACTGAAGAAAATCAGATAAGACACTTACAAAAGGTAATGTAAGTGACCATAAGCACCCTAAGCAGTATTTTTATACATACACACAGTGCTTTGAAAAAATATTCATATCAAATAAACTTTGGCACAGTTTTTCATATTACACCCATACATTTAAATGTGTTTTATTGGGATTTTAAGTGATGTACCAACACAAAGTGACCAGTATTTGCAAAGTGTAAAGCAAACTACAGTTAGGGCCAGAAATATTTGGACAGTGACACAAGTTTTGTTATTTTAGCTGTTTACAAAAACATGTTCAGAAATACAATTATATATATAATATGGGTTGAAAGTGCACACTGCCAGCTGCAATATGAGAGTTTCCACATCCAAATCAGAGAAAGGGTTTAGGAATCATAGCTCTGTAATGCATAGCCTCCTCTTTTTCAAGGGACCAAAAGTAATTGGACAATGGACTCTAAGGGCTGCAATTAACTCTGAAGGCGTCTCCCTCGTTAACCTGTAATCAATGAAGTAGTTAAAAGGTCAGGGGTGGATTCCAGGTGTGTGGTTTTGCATTTGGAAGCTGTTGCTGAGACCAGACAACATGCGGTCAAAGGAACTCTCAATTGAGGTGAAGCAGAACATCCTGAGGCTGAAAAAAAAGAAAAAATCCATCAGACAGATAGCAGACATGCTTGGAGTAGCAAAATCAACAGTTGGGTACATTCTGAGAAAAATGGAATTGACTGGTGAGCTTGGGAACTCTAAAAGGCCTGGGCGTCCACGGATGACAATAGTGGTGGATGATCGCCGCATACTTTATTTGGTGAAGAAGAACCCGTTCACAACATCAACTGAAGTCCAGAACACTCTCAGTGAAGTAGGTGTATCTGTCTCTAAGTCAACAGTAAAGAGAAGACTCCATGACAGTAAATACAAAGGGTTCACATCTAGATGCAAACCATTCATCAATTCCAAAAATAGACAGGCCAGAGTTAAATTTGCTGAAAAACACCTCAAGAAGCCAGCTCAGTTCTGGAAAAGTATTCTATGGACAGATGAGACAAAGATCAACCTGTACCAGAATGATGGGAAGAAAAAAGTTTGGAGAAGAAAGGGAACGGCACATGATCCAAGGCACACCACATCCTCTGTAAAACATGGTGGAGGCAACGTGATGGCATGGGCATGCATGGCTTTCAATGGCACTGGGTCACTTGTGTTTATTGATGACATAACCGCAGACAAGAGTAGCCGGATGAATTCTGAAGTGTACCGGGATATGCTTTCAGCCCAGATTCAGCCAAATGCTGCAAAGTTGATTGGACGGCGCTTCATAGTACAGATGGACAATGACCCCAAGCATACAGCCAAAGCTACCCAGGAGTTCATGAGTGCAAAAAAGTGGAACATTCTGCAATGGCCAAGTCAATCACCAGATCTTAACCCAATTGAGCATGCATTTCACTTGCTCAAATCCAGACTTAAGACGGAAAGACCCACAAACAAGCAAGACCTGAAGGCTGCGGCTGTAAAGGCCTGGCAAAGCATTAAGAAGGAGGAAACCCAGCGTTTGGTGATGTCCATGGGTTCCAGACTTAAGGCAGTGATTGCCTCCAAAGGATTCGCAACAAAATATTGAAAATAAAAATATTTTGTTTGGGTTATGTTTATTTGTCCAATTACTTTTGACCTCCTAAAATGTGGAGTGTTTGTAAAGAAATGTGTACAATTCCTACATTTTCTATCAGATATTTTTGTTCAACCCTTCAAATTAAACGTTACAATCTGCACTTGAATTCTGTTGTAGAGGTTTCATTTCAAATCCAATGTGGTGTCATGCAGAGCCCAACTCGTGAAAATTGTGTCACTGTCCAAATATTTCTGGCCCTAACTGTATATAAATCTTAAAAATTGTCACTGCGTGCTTTGTTGGACTTCATTTTGACTGTAAAAGCCTATTTGAGATGGGCTTCAAGATGGCAAAACAGAGCACTCAGTGACTACGGCTAGGGTCACATTTAGAATGCAACATGCGGTTATCGCATCCAGATCTGGTACTGATACTACACAGAGGAGCCGCCGGCTTTCCTTCATAAGTTATAAAAGCTGACAAATAGCGGCGATACAGCAATAAACCTATTAACCATTAACATGCCAGTGTATTTGGACAACATGTCTCTAGGGAGGGTGGACACTCCCTGGGGACATGCTGCCCACATATATTTAACACATTAACCCTTTGTTCATCCATACATCAGCAGCAGGGATGAACAAAGCATCTGGCAACCGCAGGCATTCACATGTGCCTTGCGGTAGCTGGATGGGCTCCCATAGGCACTCATTATAGCAGCCCCGCTGCGGTTTTCAAACCGCTCCGAAAAACGTTGCCTGCATGATTTTTCACGCAGACAGGAAAACCGGAATGCGGTAACAGGATTGCATTATGGGCTGCGGATCCTGATCCGGTTTTGAGCATTTTTACAGCTCAAAACTGGATCAGGATCTGCAATCCCGACCGCAAATGTGACCCTAGCCTACGTCTGTATCATTACAATTAATGGCCTTGCCAGTGAAAACATCCGAAAGCTGTTTTCCTGGGTTTAGGCTGCGTTCACATGTTGCACATTTGTGATATGCAACGCTGGAAGCAGTGGCTTTAGTCGAAATACGTTCACATGCTGCATATTTTGTCGTTATTTTGCGGTTGCGCTTTCACTGCAAAGCGCATCCGCAAAAAGAATGACCCTGTTAATTCACTGCACATTCTTAGGTGCGCTTTCCCCATAGGACACTTTATAAAATGGGCTTGAGAAAAAACTGAAATAGGCTTTATTGGCAGGACCATAAGACATGTAGTGTTTCCAAATCAAGAAAATTTAATGTGACAGGGGAGGGGATTGGGGATTGTGGGAATGGGGTGTTGGGGCACAATTTGGGGAATAATTGTCCATTTGGGGATCTTAAGTTCCTCTCAGCTTATGACATATGGTGAGGTATTGGGCAGCAATCTCCACTGTTGATTCTTCTTCCCCCAGTAGGATGCAGTTTCCTCTCCTCGTCCTTGGATGGGAAGTCCGGGTGAGCACCAATCCCGTTACAGTGCATGGTTCCATTGTTTCCGTATGAATACCTACATTATCACAATCTGGCATCTTTAGATAATAAATATAAGTCAGCTTTCATCAGCCATGAGAGAAAATACATTTTTTTTCCAAGTACAAATTTTATAAAGTAATTTTCCTGAATGTTACATGTGTTCTAGCAAGTAACCTTGTAACATTCCTGTTTGTTACTGTATGAATTGGCAGACAATGCTAAAAGACATAACTCCACCTGGGATAAAATCCCAGAGAAGCGTCTGCCCTGAGGAGAGAGGGAGAAACAAGTCTGCCCTGCAAAAGGAAAAAAATAAACTCATTTGTGCCAAAAAAACAAAAAAATTACATACTGCCAACATTAATCAAACCCATGTGCCAATAAACCAGCAACGTACAGCGCAACTGTGGTCCCGCCCTTATCCTCAGTCAGTTCCCTGACTGTCCTGACTGTAAAAGGGGGCGCTAGAGAGCTGCCAGGTCCGGTGGTAAATTCATCACAACCAGAGGAGAATGATTTCTATTTCTGTAATACATAACTCAATCAATAACAGTGCGATATCCATGTAAGGGGAATAAAGAAAGGACCCTAAAACAGCTGATCATCAGCGATACAAAGCTAAGTCACAAAGTGCTATTTACACCCCATGTATAGACTCAACAAGGGCCACACAAATACATTTTGTACATTCAAGTAAATAATTAAAAATCCAAATTTTATTTGAAGCCCAAGACTAATACCAACCTAGTCCAAACATTTATATAGAAACAACACCTAAAATACTGACCCGAGTGCATCTTAAATTACAAAAAGCTTCCTCTGGTGATGGGGACACTTAGGCTAGGGTCACATTTGCGTTAGCAAATGCAGATCCTGATCCGGTTTTGAGCTGTCAAAAAGCTCAAAACTGGATCAGGATCCGCAGCCCATAGGAGCCCATTATAAAACAGGATTGTACTACATGCAATCCGGTACCGGCATCCGGTTTCGTTGTCTGTGGTAAAAATCATGCAGGCAACGGTTTTCGCAAAGTTTTCTCATCCGTATTCCGGTTTTGAAATGTAAACTGCAAATGTGAGTGGAGCCGGGTTGCGGCACCCGGATCGTAAACCACAGCACACAACACGGACAAAATAGGATTGTCCCAGAATGTGTCGGATCCAGCGCAATCCGGCACATAATAACATAGGAGTCAATGAGCTCCGGTTTGAGCCAGATCCGGGTGAATCCAGGAGAATCCGATTTTTGCCGAATTCATTCCCCACCTCAAAACCCATGCAGGAAAGCTGGGGAAGATCCGCATCCGCCCACCAGAATCAACATTAAGGTGCAATCCGGATACCGCATGTGGATTTAGGAACACATTTTGTAGGCAAAATGTGTCTGAAGGCACTTGCAATTACCGCATCTGGATCTGGATGCGGTAACCGCAATTAGCCTTGCAAGTGTGACTGTTCTGTTCCCACTTAAAGGCGATAAAGGCATGCTGGTTGTATAATGGGGTGAGAGTTCCTTCTTACCTTTGTACTTCCAATAAGAGGGGCAGACAGGACCCGGAGCAGCGTCTCAGATAAGCGTACACACGTTAGGATGAAAACAATGCTGGTTTATTCCATAGATGAATGATCCAAAACATGGCATTGAAATCTTGTATGAAGCTTGTCTCTGCAGTCGCTACTTGTGGGTCAAAAACTTTGCTTCTCCAGCTCTATGAGAATGGAACTCTCTCCAGTAGAAAATGTCTCCTAAAGACTGGGCAAAACAGGAAGAGACAAACAGCACGTGCAGGAGCCACACCCCCATAGGCTGGACAAGGAAAGGCAGAAAGAATTGAAAGGTCTAGCCAGCAGGTGGCAGCAGAGACAAGCATCAATATAACAGATTAAACTATAAAACAAGATTGAAACAGCACACTCCCCGTCTGGAATTCACTTTGGGGATTCCACTATTAGTCCATAACAATACCTAAAACGAAAGGCATGTTAAATACAACAATTCAAAATTCTAAAATCCAAAAATGAGGAAAAAAGAAAACGGCTAAAGTTCAGGTCCGGAAACGTTCATCCCGTAGTGGCGCTCTCTGCGTGCAACAGCAGAATGAGTTCGTGGATCGGCCTTGCAAAGGTCTTCATCTCACCTTTCCTGAAGACCCTTAGCTCCACCTTCCGCACATTGCCGTCCTGGCTAGGTAGTGTCTTAGTAACAAGTCCCAGAGGCCAGTCAGTTCTTTGAGTGGTCTGATCTTTCATAAGGACCAGGTCTCCTTCCTTGATATTCGGCTTGGGATGTCGCCACTTCCTTCTTCCTTGAAGAACGGTGAGGTATTCCTTTCTCCATCGATTCCAGAAGTAGTCGGCCAAATATTGGACTCGTTTCCAGTGTCTTTGGTAGGTGTTGGCGTGAGTGGAGTCTCCGCTGGGAATTACCGCGTTGTCAATTTTTTGAGTAAGAAGGATAGTGGGAGTCAGCATGGTTGGTACCTCTGGATCCATTGTCACGGGCACGAGGGGTCTCGAATTGATGATGGCTGAGACTTCGGCTAAAAGAGTGACTAGAGTCTCGTGCGTGAGTCTTGAGGAGTTAACGTCCTTTAGCATGGAGTTCAGGATGTTGCGTGAGATCCCGATCATCCTCTCCCAGGAGCCTCCCATGTAAGAACTGTGAGGAGAATTGAAGATCCAGGTGCAACCCTTGTCTGCTAGCTGGTCTTGGATTGGCTTGGTGTCGATGTTCAGCTCTCTACATGCACCGACGAAGTTGCTGCCACGGTCGGACCTCAGCTGCTTTACTGGTCCTCTAATGGCAAAGAACCTCCTTAAGGCATTGATCAGGCAGGAAGTATCCATGGATTCTAACACCTCAATGTGAACGGCTCGAACACTCATGCAGGTGAATAGCACAGCCCACCGCTTATTGTCTGCTCGGCTGCTACGCGTTCCACGTGAGGATACCATCCATGGTCCGAACACGTCTAGGCCCACGTAGGTGAAAGGTGGTTCCGTAGAAAGTCTGTCTGCAGGCAGATCAGCCATTTGTTGGCACAGTTGCCTTCCTCTCGTTTTGCGACAATGCACACAATCATGGAGTGGTTGTGCTACACGTCTCTTCATTCCAATGATCCAAAGGCCTGCCGACCGTACGGCGCCCTCTGTGATCTGCCTGCCTTGGTGTTCAGTCCTTTCATGGTGATGTCGGATCAGCAAGACTGTAACGTGGTGTTTGTTGGGAATGATGAGAGGATTTTGTTCTGCGACTCCGAAACGAGCCTGATTTAAACGACCGCCGACTCTAAGTAAGCCAAAACTGTCCATAATCGGGTTTAGATTGGCGAGAGGGCTTCTTAGTGGAATCTGCTGTTTGTTGTGTAAACAGTTCCATTCGGTGGCGAATTCGCTCTGTTGGAGGTGGCGTATTATGAGGGACTCACCATGGGAGATGTCCTCAGCAGAAAGGGGTTTGTGGCACACATGCCAGCGATGACAGTGTTTTTTAGGTCTGTACGATAGCATCTGGCGATGTGCACTAACCTGGCGACAGTCCGGACGAGTCTTGTCCAGCTGGAGAAACGTTCAAAACGTTGGCAGCCGAGGTTGGAAGCTTCCTCTGCACTGGTGGCCAGGGTGTTGACTTCAGTTCGGACATCTGGATCGTTATCTGGATCTAGGATGCTGAAGTTTTCCTGGACAGCTTCCTCCGACTGTCTCAGCAGGAACTCTGGACCTGTAAGCCAAGAAGAGTTAGCAAAGGAAGATATAGACATGGGTCTAGTTGCATGATCTGCTGGATTCAGCTCCGATGGTACGTAACGCCATTGTTCTGGTTTGGAGGACCTCCTGATCCTTTCGATGCGGTTACTGACATACACATAGAATCGTCTTGATTGATTGTAGATGTAACCCAAAACGACCTTGCTGTCAGTGTAGAAGTGGACCTCATCCATCTCAATACACAGTTCTTGTAGTACGAAGTCAGCAATTTCCACTGCCAAGATGGCTCCACAGAGTTCGAGCCTGGGAATGGTATGGTCAGGCTTCGGGGCTAGCTTCGCCTTGCCGAATACCAATCCAACGTAGCTTTGTCCGTTGGCATCCATCACCTTCAGGTATGCAACCGCTGCTATGGCTTCAGTGGAGGCGTCTGAGAAGACGTGGAGTTCTTTCCTTCCGCTAGAGGCAAGGGAGATTTTGGTGTAACATCTCGAGATGTGAATGTTGTTCAATCCGCACAACGACTGTTTCCAAGCTTCCCATTTTTGCTCTTTGTCAGAAGGGAGTGGGGTATCCCAATCCTTGACGGTTTCAGAGAATTGTCTCAACAAGGATTTGCCTTGTATAGTGATAGGCGCTACGAATCCGAGCGGGTCGAATAAGCTGTTCACTATGGAAAGGACGCCACGTTTCGTGAACGGTTTGTCTGAGCAATTTACTTGAAATCCGAAGGAGTCGGCTGCGAGATCCCATCTGATGCCGAGGCTCCTCTGCACGGGTGGGCTGTCTAGCCCCAAGTCAATGTCCTTGAATCCAGGGGCGTGGTCGCCCGAGTCAAAGGCTCTCATTACGGCCGGGCTGTTTGAAGCGATTTTGTGTAGCCTAAGTTTTGCCTGGGCCAGCATACCTTGGGTCCTTTTGAGCAAATCAATGGCTGCTTCCTCGGTGGGTAGTGATTTGAGCCCGTCATCTACGTAAAAGTCTTTTTCAACAAAGTCTCTCGCATCTGTGCCATACTCGGACTCTCCCTCTGACGCGGTTCTTCGGAGACCATAGGTTGCTACTGCGGGTGAAGGGCTGTTCCCGAAAACGTGGACCCTCATTCGATATTCCACCATCTCTTTATTGGTGTCATTGTCCTTGTACCACAGAAATCTGAGGAAGTTCCGGTGATCCTCCCTGACTAGGAAACAGTGGAACATCTGTTCGATATCAGCAGTGATAGCGACAAGTTCTTTTCTGAACCTCAGCAACACTCCTACTAAGTTGTTTGTTAGGTTGGGGCCGGTGAGGAGAACATCGTTAAGGGATACGCCTCCATGTTTGGCGCTGGAGTCAAAGACAACCCTGATCTGGTTCGGTTTCCGTGGGTGGTATACACCAAATGAAGGCAGATACCAGCACTCTTCATTCTTCCTTAAGGATGGAGCGGGTTTCGCGTGGTTGTTGCGAAATATCTTGTCCATGAAGGCAACGATATGTTCCCTCATCTCGGGCTTGTTGTTCATTGAACGCTGCAGAGAGTTAAATCTGGTCTGAGCTTGGTCTCGGTTGTTTGGGAGTTTTACCCTGGTGGATCGGAAGGGTAGTGGAGAGACCCAGTGGTTGGTTTCGTCTTTAGAGAACGTACGGTCCATTATCTCGATGAACTCTCTGTCCTCCACTGACAAGGCTACCTTATCGTCGTCCTTGGTCGTGTGAAAGACTGATCTTCCTAAGTTGTCGGTACGCAGGGAAGAAGCGACGTCGGGTAGCTGTATTGAGTCTGGGGGCTTCTCCTTCACTTCATAGTGATGAGGACATGGTCTTAGGCAGGTTGTGCGCCCATCTCCATGCACGTAGGTCCTGAAGGAGTCGATTTCTGATCGATCAACACACACATTTCCTATGACTACCCATCCCAAGTCCAGTCTCTGGGCGTATGGTGCATAGTCAGGTCCGTTGCACTGTTGTCGCACCTTGTGTACCCTCAGGTTGTCTCTGCCGAGCAGGAGTAGAATCTCCGCGTTGTTGTCTATAGGTGGGATAATGCTCGCGAGGTGTTTCAGGTGTGGTTGATGAAGTGCAGCTTCTGGGGTAGGAATTTCACTCCTGTGGCTGGGTATTTGGTCACATTCAACGAGCGTTGGTAGAGGTATTTCAGTCTTCCCGTTGATAGGAGAAGCAATGAATCCCCGGGCTCTTCTGCCGTTAGTCTCTATGCGGCCTGAGCAGGTGTTCAAGGTGTAGGGTTCTGATGGTCCACTAATTCCGAAGGCTTCAAAGAATTTGGTTCCTGCCAGGGACCGGTTGCTTTGGTCGTCTATGATGGCATACACCTTCATCGCCTTTTCTGGGCGTCCCTCGGGATAAACCTTGATGAGGCATATTCGGGCACAACATTTCTCCATTCGGCCCTCTCCACATACCTCTGAGCATGAGCAGGAAACAGTTGTGGCGGTGTCAGTCTGATTCTGTGGCTCCCCGCCATGACTTGGAGCGGGAGCGGTGGTGACTGTAGCCGGTGTGTCTCTAGCTAGCCGAGTAGGATGCATGGCTGAAATGTGCTTTTCGCTGTGGCACTCCCCACACTTGACTGTGGATTTGCAGTCCTTGGCCATGTGCTCAAGTGATGCGCAGCATTTGAAGCAAATCCCAAGCTCAGTGAGGATCTTCTTGCGCTCCTGTAAGGTTTTGGATCTAAACCCCTTGCACTTGGTCAGTGAGTGTGGTTTTTTGTGGATTGGACATTCACGATTGAAAGACTTATCTCGTGGTGAGACAGTGTTCTGTTCGTCTGTGGGCATTGCGGGTGATGGTAGTTCGGTCTTTCTAACACTCACAGCTCTCTTAGTGTCTCTGCGTTTTTGTATAGCACTTTCATACCTTGATGCTGGAGTTGCTGCAGCTGCCGAAGTGTTGGATTCTAGGAAGTCGAGGCTGGGGTCATTCCTCATCTGGGCCTGCTCGTCAATGAATCTGCAGAAGTGGATAAATGGGGGAAAGGTGACGTCGTTCACTCTTTTGTACCTTGAGACTGACGTTGCCCATTTCTCCTGCAGACTGTATGGCAGCTTCACCACGATTGGGTTTACTCCATGGGCTGAATCCAGATAGCACAGCCCGGACAGACGAGGGTCTCTTTTGGCGAGCTCCAGCTCCATGAGCAGATCACTTAGGTCTTGGAGCTTGTGGACTTCTTTAAGGTTGATCTTTGGGAAATCCTGCAGTCTCTTGAATAGGGCTTTCTCTATTGCTTCCGCGCTGCCAAAGGTGCGTTCCAGCCTTTGCCATGCGGCGGCGAGACCTGCTTCTGCTTGTCCTACATAGACGGTTCTGAGGCTCTTGATACGGCTTGAAGAGCTTGGGCCCAACCACTTGATCAGGAGGTCGAGTTCCTGTTCTTCGGTTAGGTTGAGATTGGCGATGGCTGCCTTGAAGGTTGCTTTCCAGGCCCTGTAGTTCTCTGCACGATCATCAAAATTCACAAGACTAGTACTGATTAGCTCTCTGCTCACCATGAACCTGGCAAACTCGGACATGTCCGACTTCTCACCACTTGTTGCCACGACGACTCGTGATGCCCCTGGGGCGTATGGGCCGCCTGGCGTGAATGGATGAGCTGTTTCCGGGTAGAATGATACTGCTGCAGGGTTGAGCTGTGGTTTAGCCCTTGAAGAATCTGACGAATACCGCTTGAGCTGTGAAGGTGGGCCAGGAAACGCTGGGTTGCCATCTTGTGGTGGTGACTGTGTTTGGGAGGGTATCTCTCGGCGACTGTCGTTAATTAGCTCGGGCGCCTTCGAGGGTACTGGCACCTTTAGAAGTATGTTGGGGGTTTTGGTGTTGTTGACTTGGACGGTACTGTAAACCGGGGTCGCTACAGGTACCCGGTTTAGCACATAGTCTCTGGTGCGATCGACTGGATCATCCGTTTCCAGTGGTGGCGAGTTAGCTGGATCAAGACCTTGGATCAATGCCTGCTCGAGTAGTCTTACTTTAGCTAGCGCGACCTCCTCTTCCATCTGTGACCGAAGGATCTGTATTCGAGCCTCCGCTTCTGCTTCGGTCCTTTTTGCTTCCATCTCCGCTTCCGCCCTTTTTGCTTCCATCTCCGCTTCCGCCCTTTTTGCTTCCATCTCCGCTTCCGCCCTTTTTGCCTCTGCCCTTGCTTCTGCCCTTTTTGCTTCCACCTCTGCTTCTGCCCTTTTTGCCTCTGCCCTTGCTTCTGTCCTTTTTTCTTCTGCTTCTCTCTCAGTGAAAGAACGTCTCACCCTGGATTCCTCTGCTATTATGCGGGCCTCTAGTATCCTGTCGCTCATGGTTGAACTTCTTGAGGATGATGACCTGGATGCCCGAGAGGAACGTTTAGATGAGCTCGATCGGTGTGATCTGGTTTCTTGCAGGTGAGAGATACGGTGTTCGGCCTTGTTTATGGCATGTCGGACCTTGGCATCTCTCCCTTTGTCCGTCTCTAGCGTCTTACTCAGGTCTGAAAGGGATTCATCAGAATTAAAGTCTTTTAGAAGGGCAATGTACCTTGTTGACAGTCTCTTGTATCCTTCATGGGCAGCGTTCAGCCGTTCCATAACAGACTGTAAGCTTGCGGTGTCGCCTGACGAGGGTTCAAGTCTCGACATGTAAGAGGCGACGCGTTCCCACTGTTCTTCCAGGCGTTCACTTAGCTCATATTTCATAGCGTGATAGTTTTCAATTGCCTTTACCGTTGGTTTGTAAGAACGTTTTGGTCGGGTAACTTGGTCTGCTTGAGACGTGGGGTCTGCCTCCTGGGCTTCATCGTGGACGGTATCAGGTTGTATTTGCTCTGTTTCAGCAGTATGAGCCTGTCCGAGGTCCTTTTCGGCCATTTTGAATAAAGGTGTACTGTCTCTTTAAAAAACTCAACTTTTGAATAGGGGTCCGAAAATCGCTGTGCGGCTCTGCGGGAACTCCCGGATGGGATCCCCAAGGTGGCTTTGACGAAACTTGGGGTTCGCAGCTCGCCGATGTGCAGTAATGAGGTATAGTGTACTGCAGGCTTATGGAAGCGATGTGGCCAGAAGGAAACCGCAGGTGCATAAAAACAGTTCTTTATAACAGTACAGGCAGAGCTGATAGAAGATGTGGCAGGTGGGAGAGCTTCCTCTAGGCTTGTCCAGACGTGCACTGCTGCAGGCAGACAGATACACAAGGCTTGTTGCTGGGCAGATTAATGCACAGAGGGACAGGGCACATGGAGAACTATAGCTGGATGTTGGGCTGTAAGGCAGTTTTCTAGCTTTCAATCAAAGTTTTTGACTGTTCTGTTCCCACTTAAAGGCGATAAAGGCATGCTGGTTGTATAATGGGGTGAGAGTTCCTTCTTACCTTTGTACTTCCAATAAGAGGGGCAGACAGGACCCGGAGCAGCGTCTCAGATAAGCGTACACACGTTAGGATGAAAACAATGCTGGTTTATTCCATAGATGAATGATCCAAAACATGGCATTGAAATCTTGTATGAAGCTTGTCTCTGCAGTCGCTACTTGTGGGTCAAAAACTTTGCTTCTCCAGCTCTATGAGAATGGAACTCTCTCCAGTAGAAAATGTCTCCTAAAGACTGGGCAAAACAGGAAGAGACAAACAGCACGTGCAGGAGCCACACCCCCATAGGCTGGACAAGGAAAGGCAGAAAGAATTGAAAGGTCTAGCCAGCAGGTGGCAGCAGAGACAAGCATCAATATAACAGATTAAACTATAAAACAAGATTGAAACAGCACAGTGACCCTAGCCTTATTCCATCCCTGATAACTTTTATTATTCTTGATACTACTTTTTTGCATATTAGCACTTTTCAGTTACTTTTTGGTATATGGAGCTCACATCAAACCCCCCTTACCGGCCCATGATGTTGTACAACGTCATGGGTCGTGAAGGGGTTAAACTGTACAGAGCTGTCTATTACGTTAGGTGAAAGGTCTATATTTTTGTATTGGAAGGACAATGTGTATAGACTTTAGTTTTTCACCTTAAAATGGACTTTTTTCAGGTTTAAAATGTACTTTTTACTGGAAGTATTAGGACAATCTGAGGACCTCCTATGCAGGGTCATAACCAGTACAGGTGCAGGGGTTGCAATCGCACCTGGGTCCTGAAGCCTAGGGGGCCCCATAGTCCCCTTGGCCTATAGAAAAAGACTATTGATATTAAAGATTTTCAATCATTGGGGGCCCATTGGAGCTTTGGCATCAGGGCCCATATTCTTCACATTACGCCACTGCTCCTACGATTGGCTACTGCTTCACAAGTCCTGGAACAGTCGTTCCTTTTCTTCTGTGCCCCTCTATTACAAAGTTATGCTGCTGAATAATAAGGATGGATTTTTTTCCTTCAGGCAATTGAGTGTATATTGTTGAGTATACTATAATAAAAGTTGCGGATAAGATATTGCAGTGTTCTTCTCACCTACATGAGATATCCTCTAATTTGGGAAACAAATTGGCTTATAATAATCTATTAACTTCTAGTATAGAGATCGGTTTTGACTGGTGCTGTTTGGGGAAGAAGCTAAAATATGTATGGCACCTTGATGTGATGCATTGTGATGTCCAAATTACCAGACCCATCAATAATCACATCTAACTGATATGCTACCAATATTTGTTACTGTGTATCCATCCTAATGACACAAACACACAGTCACAGACTGTTTAGTCATTAGAATTTGTACTGTATAAATTCTATCCTGTTTGGACAATTATCTCTTCTCTGTTTGGTGACAATGCGACAGCCGTATGTTCTCTTGGCTAATAAATGTGAACAGATGCAATATCAACTCCTCAATATGGAATACTGAACTACATCATGGGAATACATCACCACCATCATACTTTTTATAAAAGAAGATTTTCCTAAAAAATGTTATTAATTTTGACAGTCAAAAGTCTAAGCCTTCATGCACATGACCAGTGTTTGCAGCGTAATGGACGCAGCGTGTTTGTGCTGCATCCATAACACTGTATTGTACAGTAGAAGCACGGTGGATGGATTTACAAATATCCCGTGCCCACTGTACTTCTTTCCTCCACAGTGTTAAGTGACTCGCGGGACGGCTTTCTGTGCCACCTCATCAATTTAATGTTGCAGAGTCTGATGGTTTGGTTGTTTATAGTGGAAAGGAAACCTGCTGCCATGTATACTTAGGCCACGTTCACACTTTGATTATTTGGTGAGTATTTTACCTGAGTATTGTAGCCAAAGCCAGCAGTGGGTGATAAATACAGAAGTGGTGACGTGTTTCTATTATACTTTTCCTCTGATTGTTCCACTCCTGGCTTTGGCTACAAAAACTGAGGTAAAAAACTCACCAAATACTCAATGTGTGCACGTGGCCTTAAAGTAGTAATCCTACTGCTTTCTGTAGTCTTCCGTGGTCAGACAATAAGCGGGCCACACTCTTTAGCAGAGTCTAAGGCCAGGTTCACACCACGGTACAATCCGATCCAGGGCTGTCAGGGGTGAACCTGACAGCCCCGGACCGGATTTGCAAACAGAACCGGAGGGCAAGTATGCCCTCCAGTCCTGTTTGTAGCTGGATGCTGCTGAGCTCAGCTGTCCCCTGCGAAATGGTGCTGAACCGCTTCACAGGGGACAGCTCCCTGTGCTAAAGTTCAGCATAGCTCACGCTGAACTTCAGCAGCCGGCGTTCGGTTCCCGGATCCTCCCGGATTGGGGCAATCCAGCCCCATAGACTCCCATGTTAAGGAGCGCCGGATTGCTCCGAATCCGGGAGGATCCAATTTGGGGAGATTTTTCATCCCGGACACAAAAAAGCTGCAAGCAGCATTTTTGTGTCCGGGAGAAAAATCTGAATACACCAGGATCCTCCCAGACAGATGGAAACTGGATGGCAGATAGCTGCCATCCAGCTCCACCCGGCCCCATAGAGCCCTATACATATATAGAGCACTACAGTAAAATCGGGTCCGGGGCTGTCAGGTTCACCCCGGACAGCCCCGGACCTGATAGAACCGTGGTGTGATGCCGGCCTAAAGCTGCATTTTACACCTCCGGATAATTATGAACAAGCGTTCTTAAAAATACTCATTGCAAGTTTACCATATCTTTAAGTGCAAACAAGCAAAACATCATTGTGTAATGTAGTGTAGTGCAAGATGAAGCAGAGTTGAGTATATGGTAAGCGACATATGAATTTTATATAGGCATTGTATAAGATAGGATGTTTACTAAGGAAGACTTGCCCAGCAACAAGATGACTGAAGGGGTAGAAATAGTGTGTGACTAGCCCACAAAGTGAAGGGTTAGTTCCTAGGTCAACAGACTGGTTCAGTGTAAGAAAAATGAGTCAGTTTATGCCCAGCCTGTGATAGACAGCCTTCAGGTTTGAGTAGCAGCAAGGCCGCATGCTTGGGTGATCTGTGACAAGGGACCGAGTAGTAGTGGAATGACATGAGGAAATGGATGGACACACGGAAGGTGGTTGAGATACAGATTGAAGATCGGCACCAGAACTGAGAGAACCTTGGGAGAAGGACCTGGAGAAGGACACAGGTTAAGATCCCTGGTTACATTACAGCTGAAGGGGAACATGCAGAAATGGGACTGAATGTGAAATGAGTAGCGCGTCCTGGGTGACAGATGTGAGAGCATTGTTTTAGCTTAGTATTGAATCCCTTATGGGAGGAAGATGCTCACTATTTCTTGTGATCGGGCATTTCAGAATCTGACTGCTCTGTTAACAACCCTTTCCTATTTAGCTACCGTAAGCACCTTCCTTCCACATGTAAGGAACACCTCCTGGTCCTTTTTAAGATGGAATAAATCATGTGCCAGTCCTTGGTATTGAACATACTTGTATTTGACTCACCGTAGCCAGGTTCTGCACGTCGCAGGCGTCTGCTTCTCCTTGTCACGGAACCGCGCCTGCGGCTGTGGGGCCCGGTGGTCCAGATCAATAGGGGGATGGCTGAACAGTTAGGGGTTAAATCTTGTCGTGACGCCACCTGTGAGAGTTCCAGTGAGGTCCTCCGGCGCTGCTTGGGCCTCCGGGGGATGGAATGCAGCAAGATGGGACGCTCCCCACAGGATGAGCGGGAGTCCCCGGGGCCAGAAGCTGTACAAGATGTTGTGAGGCAGCTCAGTCAAGGCTGCTGTTAGATCCAGGGAGTAAAACGCAGACACACCAAAGTCTTTTAGGTACCTTTACTGTTGGATATCAGGTACACTTGGACCGGGTGAGGGTGAGGTCAACACTCCTGGAGGTTCGCAGCAAGCAGTGGTGTAGGCTTCCTTTCTCTGTCTTTTTTGGTAAGGTCGGGGGGATGTGGAATCCAGCCAGACCGGGTAGTGTGTTCAGAGGAACTTGATTCACCTGGGTAACAGCACTGAGGGCACTGTAAAAGTGTTAAGCCAGATCAATGCTCTTCCCTGGGCTCTCGTCGGTAGGTGCTTTAGGTGAGCAGGGGGCTAAACTCCCTGTGAAGTATGCTGGTTCTCTGTGGTGGCTTGGTAGCTCTCACAGCTCGGTTCCAGTAACCGGTTGGTAAGGGAGAGAGTTAGTGTCACTCTATTGTCCCTGAGAGGTGCTTCTCCTTTCCTATTACCCCAATTGCAAGGGTTTTCTCACTGGGCAGGTGTGCTGGTTTGGGCCTGGTATAGCTCCAAAACCAGTGGATGCACACGTCCTGCAGCTTTTGTAGCATCTGCACACTCTGGGGTTTCTCCCTCCAGGACCCTATTTATAGGGGGAACTGGCTCAAAGTGACCAGTGGAGCTCCCCCTAGAGGCCTGGGGTGAAACCGGTGTTAAAGGTGTACTAAGGTGTTTTGATTTGTTTGTGAGTGATGCTTGCTGTTACTGCTCCATTCATGTACCCAAGAGTTCTGTGGTGCCCAACAAGGTGCCAGAGTGCAACATATTTACACATATAAATGAGATCATCCTTTGAGGAGCCTTTTTTCTAAGCTAAACAAGCCCAATTTTTCCAACCTCTGATCATAGGACAGGCTGACCATATCATGTATTAATCTAGATGCCTCTTTTCAACTGACTCTAACTTCCGAATAGCCTTTTTGAAATATTGAGCCCAAAACTGGATCCCATATTCACAGGATTTTATCTCTTTTTATACTGTACATCCTAAAATCATGTTTCCTTTTGCAGCTGCTGCCTGACATGGAGTACTGCTGCTCAGCTTACTTGTAACCAGAATACTCAAGTCCTTCTCCTATTCTGTAGTCCCGAGTATATTTCAATGTAATGTACAGTTGTGCTCAAAAGTTTACATACCCCGGCAGGTTTTTTGCTTTCTTGGCATTTTTCAGAGAATATGAATGATAACACAGAAACTTTTTTCCACTCATGGTTAGTAGTTGGGTAAAGCCATTTATTCTCAAACTACTGTGTTTTCTCTTTTTAAATCATAATGACAACCAAGAACATCCAAATGACCCAGGTCACAGGTGAGGACGTTACCTTTATTAGCCATTCAAACCCATTTGTGTCAACTTCTGTGCAAGTTATCAGGCCAAAATCACCAGGGTATGTGACCTTTTAATCCACATCATTTGGATGTTCTTGGTTGTCATTATGATTTAAAAAGAGAAAACACAGTAGTTTGACAATAAATGGCTTCACCCAACCACAGGAGGTGTAGCTTTCTACACAACAGTGCTACACATCTGCCTGCCTAAGGGTATGTGCACACAGTGCGTTTTTGCTGCGGTTTCTGCCTGCGGTTTACCATTGGTTTTATGGTAATTTATGCTAATTTGTTTCTGCGGTTTTGATTCCCAGCAAAACCAATGTGTTTCACAGAAACTCTGTGCCCACACATTGGTTTTGCAAGTGTCAAGAACTGTCAAATCCCTACATTTTTGGTGCGGATGGGAAAGAATTGACATGCTCTATTTTTCCTGCGTTTTTGGTGCAGT
>JARQOC010000011.1:58902862-58990400 GCA_033576535.1 Allobates femoralis | reverse complement strand
TTCTGCCTTTACTCTTCCCCTCCAATCTGAGATCCTCAGCGTGAGACCCTGTTTGATGAGAGGAGGCAGGAGAGGGCTCTCTACTGTGGCCGCTTGGGGGGCGAGGAGAGGAAGCTAGCTCTGAGACCCCCGTAATTGTCTCCTGAGTCCATACCCTAGAAGGGCGACGATCCACTGTAGGACTGCGGTGTGATGGGCAGAAGAACGGGGCAGTTTCCCGGTGACGGCCTGAAAGGACTCCTGCAGGGACTTTAGTTAGAGCTGTCATAGACTGGGCAAGGTGTCCGAAAAGGACTTAGTGAACAGCTTCAGTCCACAGGATGGTGGCACTGCCGGGTCCCTCCTGGCTTAGGGGAAGGCTTCTGTAGTAGCAGAGCTGGGGGGTGACCCATGTTCCACTCAGCCGGGTTTGCCCTCATTGAGAAGTGCAGGCAGAGCTGTGAAGGGAAGACAGAACCAGCAGTTCAGTAAGATCTTGCAAGAGTGCAAGAAGAATAAAATGTCTGCACCTTAGGGGCTTTGCTCCTGGTGGAAGACATGTCGCCTCCAGTGGGGATCCTCCAAGAGGGAATACACTGGGGGGGGAAACAGAGGGAAGGAGACACCTTTAGAGAGCCTGGGGTGACTTACCAGGTTGTCTGAGAGATTGTGTGCCCTCTGGATGCAGCGCTCCCTCCTAGAAGCAACAGGGTCTAGGAGCTAAGGGCTGAGAGCAGCCTCAGCAAAAAACATAAAATGGCCGCCGGAGCCGAGCGAGCGGGCGTGGCCATTGGAGCGCGGGAATCCTGAGGGCGAATCCTCTAAACCAGCCTAGGTCGGAGGGCGGGCCATCCCGAGAGATGGGAGTGGCCGGAGCTCTAAGCCCGCCCGGAATGGCGGCCGAACCCGCCTCCTGTAGAGCCCGGGCTCCAGGAGGAAACTAGGCCGCGGCCAAGCCGGGGCCTAAATTTTAACGGTCGCCCGGCGCTCGGGAGCGGGTGAGCACGGTGCACCAAGGTAGCACCGGAAAACCCACAGCGCCGCAGGGACCGGACGCACTGAGGAACCCAGAGTCCCAGGTATGCCCAGCGAACACCCCCAGGTGGAAAGAGACCGGGCTGCAGCAGCAGCACAAACCCCACAGAGTACCTCATACAGGTGTAGGGGCCGATCCCTGGGGTCCACAACTCCGGCCAGCAGATCCCACAGGGGCTGTGGATGGAGTCTGAGCTCCAGATTACATGGGAGCTCGTGATGATCCCACTTCTCCAGAGCCCCTAGGGGATGGAGAAGGAAAACAGCATGAGGGCTCCAGCCCGTTGTACCAACAATAGGTACCTCAACCGCCTCTGCCCGAGGATGAGGAAGGAGACATGCTGGGGATCCATAAGGATCCACTTTGCTTCCATCCGACACTCTCCAGGGAGAGCGAGTAAGAATAAAGTGAGAGTGGATAAGTGCAGAGTGTGCCTCCCTCAACACAAAGCTAAGAACTGATGGGATTTCTCCTAGAGGGGGTGTATAGGGGAGGGGCTACACTTTTTGTTTTAAGTGTAGTACTTTGTGTGTCCTCCGGAGGCGGAAGCTATACACCCAATGTCTGGGTCTCCCAATGGAGCGAAAAAAAGAGAATTTTGTTTACTTACCGTAAATTCTTTTTCTTATAGCTCCTATTGGGAGACCCAGACATTGGGTGTATAGCTTCCGACCTCCGGAGGACACACAAGGCATTACACCTAAAAGTGTAACTCCTCCCCTACTGCCTATACACCCCCTCCAGGGAGAATCCCATCAGTTCGGTGCACAAGCAGGAAGGAGGAAAGACCACCCGCGCCCAGACCAACAGGACTGGGAAATAATAAACGGCCAACAGGGCCAACACGCGAGGTGAAAAGACACCAGGCACTAGCATAGAAACAAAGCCCCAAAAGGCACAGGGTGGGAGCTGGGTCTCCCAATAGGAGCTATAAGAAAAAGAATTTACGGTAAGTAAACAAAATTCTCTTTTTCTTTTGCGCTCCATTGGGAGACTCAGACATTGGGATGTCCAAAAGCTATCCCAGGGCGGGAAAAAAACCCAAAAGCAGGCCCATCATAAATGAGCAACAGCTGCCTGAAGGATCCGCCTGCCCACATTGGCATCAGCCGATGCCAAAGCATGGACTTGATAATGTTTGGAAAAGGTGTGCAGACTAGACCACGTGGCCGCCTGACACACCTGATGAGCTGAGGCCTGATGACGCAAGGCCCACGAGGCCCCCACAGCCCTTGTAGAATGAGCCTTAATACCAGCAGGTAAAGGCAAACCAGCAGAGACATAAGCCTCCCGAATAGGAGACTTGATCCACCTTGCCAGAGAAGACTTGGAGGCTGCCTCACCCCTCTTCTGACCCATAGTCAGCACGAACAGGGCATCCGAATGGCGAAACGACGCCGTTCGGGAAACGTAGATCCTGAGAGCCCTGACCAGGTCCAAAGTATGGAGGGACTTCTCATACTGATGAACTGGATGCGGGCAAAAGGATGGCAGGACAATGTCCTGATTCAGGTGGAAAGGAGACAGCACCTTAGGCAAAAATTCCGCCACAGGCCGAAGCACCACCTTATCCTGGTGAAACACCAGAAAAGGAGACCGACAGGACAAGGCAGCCAACTCCGAAACTCTCCGCAGAGAAGTAATGGCCACCAAAAAGGCAACTTTCTGAGAAAGCCTAGAAAGGGAGACCTCCTTAAGAGGTTCAAACGGCGGCTTCTGCAACGCTGCAAGGACCAAGTTAAGATCCCATGGGTCCAAAGGACGTCTGTAGGGAGGAATGATGTGACTCGCCCCCTGGACAAACGTCTTAACCTGGGGAAGCGTAGCCAGACGCTTATCAAAGAGAACCGACAGAGCCGAGATCTGTCCCTTGATGGAACTGAGAGCCAAACTCTTATCCAAACCCGACTGGAGGAAAGCCAGAAGGGTTGACAGAGAGAAAGGCCAGGGAGAAGAACCGTGAACACGGCACCAGGAGAAGAAAATCTTCCATACTCTGCGATAGATTCCCGCAGAAACCGGCTTTCTGGCCTGTCTCATGGTAGCAACGACGGGAGTGGAAAAACCACGTGACGTCAACAACCAGATTTCAAGCGCCACAAAGTCAGGCTCAGGGCCGAGGAATTGTGGCGGAAGAACGGACCCTGAGACAAGAGATCCGGCCGATCCGGGAGCCTCCATGGAACCCCCACCGAGAGCCGTAACAGGTCCGGGTACCAAGCCCTCCTGGGCCAGTCCGGGGCGATGAGAAGGGCTCGCTTGCATTCCGCCCCGAGCTTCCGCAGAACCCTGGGTAACAAGGCCAACGGGGGAAACACATAGGGTAGACGAAATCGGGACCAATCCTGGACCAGAGCATCCGTCCCCACTGCCAGGTCGTCTCGAGCGCGAGACATGAAGGCTGGGACCTGATGATTCAGCCTGGACGCCATCAGGTCCACGTCGGGAGTTCCCCACTCGTTGCAGATGTGCAGGAACACCTCTGTGTGAAGGGCCCATTCTCCCTCGTCCATTCCTTGCCGGCTTAAGTAGTCGGCCTCCCAATTGTCCACTCCGGGGATGTGGACAGCCGAGATGGACGCATCGTTGTCTTCTAGCCACCGGAGGATGGGTTGGACCTCCGCGAGCGCCTGACGGCTGCGAGTGCCTCCCTGGCGGTTTATGTAAGCGACAGCCGTCGCGTTGTCGGATTGAATCCGAATTGGATTTCCTGACAGAAACCTCTGGAAGGCCAGGAGAGCCTGGTATATGGCACGAATCTCCAAGACGTTGATCTGCAAAGCAGATTCCTGAGTTGTCCAGGTGCCCTGAGCCCTGTGATGCAGGAACACCGCACCCCAGCCCAGAAGGCTGGCATCTGTCGTGACCACCAACCAAGAGATGGGAAGAAACGACCTGCCTCGGGACATTGACCTGGGTAACAGCCACCATCGGAGAGACTCCTTCGTCGTGGACGAAAGGGCAATGGACCGATCCAGAGAGGACGGCCTCTTGTCCCATCCGCGCAGAATCTGTAGCTGAAGCGGACGCAGATGAAACTGCGCAAAAGGGACCGCCTCGATGGTCGCCACCAACTTCCCTAGAACATGCATCAGGTGCCTGATGGGAACCAAGTCCGCCTGCAAAAGGAACCGGACCTCCTCCACAATCGAGGACTGCTTGTCGAGAGGGAGAATCACCAGAGCCGGAATGGTGTGGAACTCCATGCCCAGATACAAAATCGTCTGCGTAGGAACAAGGACCGACTTCGGGGAATTGACTACCCAACCGAACGTCCGAAGAGTATCCAAGGTGGCAGAGAGACTCAACTGACACTGTTCCGCAGACGAGGCTCTGATCAACAGGTCGTCCAGGTACGGGGTGACCGCGTGCCCCTGTACATGCAGCACCGCCACCATGGCCGACATCACCTTGGTGAAGATCCTCGGAGCCGATGAGAGGCCGAAGGGCAAAGCCACAAACTGGAAGTGGTCTTCTCCCACAGCGAACCGCAGCCATCTCTGGTGAGCAGAGGCAATGGGGATGTGGAGATGAGCATCCTTCACATCCACCGAGGCCAGGAAGTCCCCCTGAGACAGGGACGCTATCACCGAGCGCAAGGACTCCATCCTGAAAGGCCTGACCCTCACGTGTCTGTTGAGGAGCTTGAGGTCCAACACCGGTCGGAATGAACCGTCCTTCTTCGGAACCGTGAAAAGGTTGGAATAAAACCCCCGAAACCGTTCCTCGGACGGAACCGGGACCACAACCCCGCTCTGAAGCAGAGCGTCCAGCGCCCGCTGAAAAGCCGCAGCCCTTGCCGGAGGAGGCGAAGAGAGGCAAAACCGAGTCGGAGGCCTCGACTCCAGTTCGATCCTGTAGCCATGGGAGACCACGTCCACCACCCACCGGTCCTGGATGCGATCCTGCCAGATGTTTCCAAAGCGGGAGAGGCCTGCCACCGATCTTGGACACTCCCGGAGGAGGCGAAGAGTCAGGAGGAGGCAGGTTTGGTGGCTGAGGCGCCGGCAGGCTTCTTCTGCTGGGCCTTAGGCTTCCAGGACCTATGGGATCTCTGGTCCTTGTCCGGACGGGAAGAGGATGAAGATGACGAGGCTGACTTGGAGGAGGGACGAAAGGAGCGAAACCTAGCATGCAGCTGACGCGGACCGGTCTTCTGCGTCTTAGATTGCGGCAAAGAGGTGGATTTGCCACCCGTCGACTCCTTGATGAGATCGTCAAGACGTTCTCCAAATAGCCTATCTCCCGAAAACAGAAGGCCCTGGAGGAACTTCTTAGATGTAGCGTCCGCCTTCCAGTCGCGCAGCCAAAACATCCGTCGTGCTGCCAGCGAGTTAGCCGAAGCTACCGCCGAACGGCTAGCCGATTCCATGATTGCGGATCTAGCATAGTCTGTAAACGCCTCAGCCTGAGACGTCAGGACCGCTACCTCAGGAATCCCCGAAGCAACCCTAGGGATCTCCGAGAGACAAGTTGAAACCGCCTGAAGAGCCCACACAGCAGCAAATGCAGGGGCAAAGGAGGTCCCAGTAGCCTCAAAAATGGACTTTTGCAGAAGCTCGATCTGCCTGTCCGTAGGGTCCTTGAGAGAGGACCCGTCCGCCACCGACATAACGGTGTTGGCAGACAACCGAGAGACCGGAGGGTCGACTCTCGGAGAAACAGACCAACCCTTGACCACATCTGGTGGGAAAGGGTAACGGGAATCCTTCAGCTTCTTAGCGAAGCGCTTGTCAGGGCAAGCCCGAGGGGTCTGAACCGTCGAGCGAAAATTGGAATGATCCAGGAAAGATCCCCTGGACCTGGCCGGGGGGAGAAACTGATAAAGTTCCTCTGAAACAGAGGAATCCACCGGCGGTGCAGGAGCCGTCAAGTCCAGCACCGTATTGATGGAAGATACCAAGTCGTCCACCAGAGAACCCACGTCCGGGTCCTCATCAGGAGCCCAGACGGAGCCTAAGTCCTCCTCCCCCTCCAATAGAGAGGTCACAGCACGTGAGCCCGCCTGCGAGGGTGCCGGGGAAACTGCCCGGTGAGGCCACTTAGGGGGTCGCGGGGACGGTTCCGAGAGCCCAGAATTGTCGCCAGAGTCCAAACCTCTAGTAGAGGAAGAACCGCTCCGACGCCTCCGACGTGTGGCGGAGGCCTCAGGGGAACCCTCCCATCCACCTGATAGAGACTCCTGCAAGGCTCTGGTCATAGCTGCCATAGATTGAGACACAGAGTCAGAAATGGACTGAGCAAAAACAGCCGTCCAAGGCGGAGGTACTGCTGGGTCCACCGGGCCAGGCAGAGAAGCCAAAGACCCAGAACTGGGGGGGGGGGCTCGTGCACCAAGGCAGAAACCTGGATCACATTAGCCGGTGAGATATCAACCTCCTGCGGGGCACAAGCCGAGCAATGAGGGAAAGAGGATCCAGCAGGCAGCTGGGCCTGACATGCTGTGCAAGCATGATAACGTGTCTGCACTCTAGGAGCTTTGTTCCTGGAGCTAGACATGGTGTCCCCTCAGTGCATCCAATGATAGATCTCAGAGGAAGGGAATTGGGGTGCAGCTGCGGACAGGGGGATAATGGAGCACCACCAGAGACTGGGGTGACCTACCAGACCTTGTGTGCCCTCCAGAGACGCTCAGACCCTGCAGCCAGCAGCAAAATGCAGGGAGAGAAGCCTCCAAGATGGCCGAAGAAGCCGAGGGAGAGGGAGTGACTGGAGGGCAGGTCCTTTCCCCACTGCAGCACCACCCCCTAAGCAGCAAACAGCCTTTCCCATAGGGGATCAGGGCTCGGCCTGCAGAGGGGCGGGCACAAGCCTCTCACAGTCTGTGAGGACGAGGCACAGCTCCGCCCCATGAAGCCCTGGCTCGGCTCCAGAGAGACTAGGCCGAAGCCGGGGCCTAAATTTAACACTGCGGCCGCCTGCCAGCAGGGGGCCAGCGCGGTGCACCCGCGAAAATCGCGGGAGTGACTGGCCAGGATCCCAGGAAGCTGGGGGAGACAGTGCCCCACTCCCAGCCGGCCTAATGCAGCTGCAGAAGGCATCCCAGACCCACACAGAGTATCTCATTGGTGGTGCAGGGTCCGGACCCAGTGGATCCCTCACGCAAGCCAGCAGACACCCAGGGAGCCGTGGACTGTGTGGATGAGCCCAGACAGGGGGGCCAGGTGGATCCCACTTCCCCAGAGCCCCTAAGGGATGGGGAAGGATACGCAGCATGAGGGCTCCAGCCCGTTGTACCCCAAGGGTACCTCAACCGCCTCCGCCCGGGGGAAGAGGAAGGAGACATGCTGGGGATCAAAAGATCCTCTTTGCTTCCATCCGACACTAAGTAGTGAGAGAGCATGAGTGTAGAGTGTGCCTCCTTCAACACAAAGCAAAGAACTGATGGGATTCTCCCTGGAGGGGGTGTATAGGCAGTAGGGGAGGAGTTACACTTTTAGGTGTAATGCCTTGTGTGTCCTCCGGAGGTCGGAAGCTATACACCCAATGTCTGGGTCTCCCAATGGAGCGCAAAAGAAAGAAATGAAGATTTTACTTATTAAAGGTATTTTATATAAAACTGACAGAACAGAACTGTCAGAAGATCTCAGATTGTAGAAGCTAGTATAAATAGGATTAGTCTCAGATTTAACATGACATTCAGTTCTAGCTCCCACCTTACTGACAGCATCATGCTGGGTCTCATAGTCCTTTTTGGTTTCTAAGATTTTCTTAACAAGACCACCTGAAAAACATGGCAAAAAAAGGAGCTTGTGAAGATAAATCTAGTATATATACCATATTTTTCGGACAATAAGAAGTGTGTCTTGTAGTCCAGATGGTACCAGGTTGTGCTGTGAGGGAAGCAGCATCTTTGGAGCGGGGCACTGGAGGATGGAGCAGACTGCAGCTGCTGATCACGTATAACCGGCAGTTTAAGTTAATGTAATATTCACCTCTCTCCCCGCCCATCATCTCTCAGCAGTGTAGCTGGCGCTGAGAGGTGGGAGAGGTGAATATTAAGCTGCCGGCATGAAAACAAATATGAGGACATTGCGGTGCTGCAGGGAAACGATGGACGGTGGGTATAGTCGTTTTTTTTTTTTTTTTTTTTTAAGTGTGTGCCGTGATGGGGGCCCATACCAGGATATGGGCACGTATACTAGGATGGGGGATAATATACTAGGCTATTGGGCACATCTACCAGGAAGAGGGACCATATACCAGGATATGGGGCACATCTTCAAGAATATGGGGCAAATATACCAGGATACGGCCACATATACCAGGATGGGGATCATACATCAGGATATGGGGCACATACCAGGATATGGATATATACACCAGGATGGGAGACATATATATCTGGAAGGCATCCCAGGATGGAGACATTAGTACAGAATTTGGGGATATTGCCCCCATAACAGTGTGTCATGACCACATTTTTTTTGTATCAACATTTTTTCCCCTATTTTCCTCATCTGAAACCTGGGTGCGTCTTATGCTCCAATGCGTCGTTTAGTCCGAAAAATACGGTATATATATAATTTATATACATATGCAGCATTTGAGGATTGTAAAGTATAACTGCTTCTATCATAGTCTCATGATATATGTGATAAAATAGTAATGCTATCTACAGTACTGTACTAAGAATCATCCATGAAGTAGACTACGACTTACCATGCTTTTCATCTCCTGAGAGGTCCACTTCTGGGTCCTGTAAAGAGAAACAAGGTTCCTTGAAAGCCACATTCAGGTCGAAGAGAGAATGTGAACCACATCCAGAGCCCCCTGAGTACAGACATCCAGATACTGCTCTCTCCCACCAACTCCTTCAGTAGTGATCTCCAGAGCCCCCATTACTAATATTATAACAACCAACATCCCCATAGGAATCACACTGAGACAGTACACTTACATCCAGCAGTTCCACATTTACCTAAATTTGGTAAACTTGCATCAGGGATTCCCACCACCCTATTGCATTGCATCCAGCTTCAAGCAACCCATAAACTGTCAGTATTATCTTATCTCCAGGTCACCATACTTAGATTATCCCTGCTACAGTTATACGGATTGTTCACAACTCCAACAACCCCCTGTTTGTCCTCATTAAAATAACAACCCTTACACTCACCTCCAGTGCCAGCACAGTTCCAGCAGTGTGGCACTCTCTCCCAGGGCTCACGTGACAATGTTACATCTTGCGAGCCCTGCTCCCAATCAGCACTGTCCTCACTCTCCCTGCCTTCAGATGAATTGAACATCAAGAGGAAGAAAGGGCTATGGCGGCCACTCACCTGATTTTGATGTCGGATACATCAGGAGGTGGAGAAAGTGAAGCCAGCACTCATTGGGCACAGGGCTTGCGAGATGTAACAGCGTCGCATGAGCCCCAGGAGAGAGTGCCAACAACGCCAGAACGGTGCCAGCGGTACGCAAGAGTTATTATTTTAATAAGGATAACATGGTTGAGGGTAGAGGTTGTTGGTAGAGGACAACAACTTTAAGCCATTATATATGCATTTAACTTTGCTCTTCTATGTGGACTAAGGATTACTCTTAAGTCACCATCTGGAGATCTGCTCTTCATAGCTGATTTGTTAGATCTGATACTAATGCAGCAACAAGCTGACAGTCATATGTAAAGCGCACGAGCCACAGATTCGGGACCCCTGTATTACAGTCTAGTTAGAGGATATAGCAGTGTGTCTCGGTCATTGACACTTACCAGGTCCATTTTGGGCATCTCTGACAACTGAGGAGAAGCTTCTTCCACCACAAACTCATTGTCGTCATCATCATCACCGTTGTCTTTCTGTTTATCAACAATCACATTGGATACTCCTTTTCCACTGCTGACTCTATATTAAGATATATGTATGTATGTAATAGAATTTGAATTGTGAGCATCGAAACAAATCATCATGCTCTATAACACAATTAAAGGCAACTAGCCATCGGCAGCTTATAACGGGATATAGCGGCAGTGGTGAACATGCTATATGTAATTACTGTGAAGGTACAATGGACGTGATGATAACTGAACACTGGAATCCATAATTATATCAGTGAAGGTATTAATAATTGTAATCCATTATGCCTCAATGGTCTCCTACATATGACTAGTGGTGGATGTCGCAGCATCACACAAGCATTGAGCTCTTACCAGTCTCATCACTGCAATCTGTGTGCTGACGAAGGTTTATTGTTGACCAAAATGTTTATTACCATTCTGAATTTTTATAATCAGTTCAGTGGGACCAGGGAATGGGAATAAGCTCACCGTCCTTCTCAGAAGATCCGATCAGGTGCTTCAGCTGGCGGCCGGCCGGCCACCGCCCAAGTCAGGAATATTGTTATGTCAGTGCCTCTTTGTCATTGATAAAGATTTTTTAATCGAAACGCGTCTGACGGGGCATGTCTTAGCCACCTAGATGCATTTTAATCTTTATGTTGTGTTTTACAAAATAAAGTAAAACATTTTTCATCGGATAAAGGTGCCAGCTTTTCCTCATTATATTCCTTTTATTATTATAGTCACCTATCTGGAGTGCCAAATTTATGCCTATTTATCGATAGATTATGAAGCAGAGCAGGAGGGGATCAGTGCCGGGATCAGTTTGCTAGCAGCGACTGGAGGTGGCAGTCTTCGCACCCCTCACACAATATGCAACAAATAAAGATCAGAACGTCATATGTCCTTCAAAGTGATACCATTAAAACAGCTCCTCATAGAGATCCAACAAAAGAATAACATTTTATGGTGACTCAAACCAAATTTGTTTTTTCAAAGTTCAGAATTTAAACCACTGAAAACATTACATGTGTTTGGTATTGTGGAAATCACTTTGCCAGGTCTTCTTGTACCAAACAAACACCATAAAAAAAACCTAAAAATCATAGGTAGCAAACAAGAACAAAGTTTCAGCTCACCCCTCAGCCTCCCAGAAAAGCACGATCCACACCGTCGCATGGAGCCGCCCTGGTCCCGGTGGTCGAACATCCAGCAAAGGCAAGTAATCCTCCAGCGAGTTCAGGAAGGCAGATTAATATTAAAAATAATCCTTTATTTTTCTTGATTAAAATTTCATATTACAGGCAGTAGATAACCCGGCACGTAGGAGACAATCCCATAACCTTTCGACTAAGAGTCGCTAGAGTCAAAACATGTGGGATTCTCTCCTACGTGCCGGGGTATCCACTGCTTGTAATATGAAATTTTAACCCCTTCACGACCCATGACATTGTACAACGTCATGGGCCTTATCCCGGTGTTTGATGTGAGCTCCAGCGTGGAGCTCACATCCAACAGCCGACATCTCAGCTGATGTGATCAACTAAGATGTCGGGCTAACAGCACCGATCGGATCTGGGATCTGTTAAACCTTTGGATCCTGCCATCAATCTCTTGACACCGGGATCCAAAGGCACCGCAGTGGGGAACGCGCTGTTCTCCGCCTGCCCCCAAAAACCCGTAATAGTATTGCGGGATCTCCGGCGCTCACATGACAGGCCGGGGTCCTGGCTAGACCCCGGATGCTGTCACGGAGCACTTCCGGGTTGTGGTTGGAAGGCGCTGCCAACCACAACAGGTCCGCGATTCTGAGAGATACAGATGAGCTGCAGCTCATCTGTCTCTCCCAGAAGCAATAGGACTGTGCAGCAGGTGCCTCTCTATGGGTCAGTGCAAAAATAAGAATTAAGAAAAAATTAAAGTTTTTAAAAACCTGTAAAAAAAAAAAAAACACATAAAAGTTCACATCGCCCCCCTTTTCCCCCAATCACAATAAAAGTATTAAAAAAAATACACATTTGGTATCGCCGCGTTCAGTATCGCCTGATCCATCAACATATTAAATCCGTTAGTGAGAGCCGTAAACTCCGTAAAGGAAAAAAAAATCCAGACGCCAAAATTAAATTTTTTTGGTCGCTGCAATAACAGTAAAAACAGGGCCTGTAACCACGCAGGCAACCTGTGGACACATATAGAGCCAACAAAGTAATAACAGTGTAAGGGCCCTTTCACATCAGCGGTATTTTCAAATCGCGGCAGATACGGTGAAAAAAACGCTGCTTACAGCGTTTTTTTTCGCGGCCGCACCTGCCGCAAGTGCCGAAACCGCACTTGCCGCACCCTTACCGCAAGCCCCATAGACATTGCATGGGGCTTGCCGCAAGTGTGCCGCAAGTGTCGCGGTTATGCGGTAATCGCGGCAGATGCGTTTTTTTCACCGCATCTGCCGCGATTTGAAAATACCGCTGATGTGAAAGGGCCCAAAAGGCACGTCGGTTAGCAGTTAAGAGGTAGCAGAGTAATAATAGTACTACAAGGCCTGTAACTAACCAGGCACCCGTGTAACTAGCTAAGAGTTAACGGAGCAATAATCGAATAACAAGGTCTGTAACCAACAGGCTCCCAGTACTATAAGGCCTGTAACCAAACAGGCAAAAGTTTAAACAGTCAATAGCCAACAGAGTGCTACTAGGCAAACATGCCAACCATGTAACAGCTGCTAAGCTGTATGAGAACTGTAGCAAAGGCCACTACATGCAATAGGGTGGGTGCTGTGTCCCCCAATTAGAGGCTAAGGGAAAAGGATTTTACGGTGAGTACACAAAAATCTCCTTTTCTCCTTCGCCTCATTGGGGGACACAGGATCATGGGACGTCCCAAAGCAGTCCCTGGGTGGGAAACGGCAATGGAACTAATAACACTGAGCATGGTCAGTGAAGAACTATGCACTTACCGGCGGACTGCTGGCGCTTGGAGAGCACGTCTACCTAGACCTGCGTTTGCCAAGGACTGAGTGTAACTACTGTAGTGGCTTGAGTCTGTGTGTGGGCTGACCATTTGGCTGCTTTACCCACATGTTGCGCTGACACCTGTTGTTGAACGGCCAAGGGAGCCCCCCACGGCCGTAATAGAATGTGCCGTGACACTGCTGTAATGTGTGGAATGGGTGAGTTTTCGATGGTATGAGCATCTTTGATGATTACATGAATCGATCTAATTAGAGTAGCTGTTAGTCCTCTGGAAGAAGGACTAAAGATAATCTGACCTCTACAAAGAACCCTGTACTGGATACTTAAATGCGTAGGGCCTTGACTAGATCTTGTATATGTAGGTCCTTTATGACCTGCTGGACTGGAGGCGGGTGCCGCCATGACAGCGACATGTTTTTCTTTAGGTGGAATGAGTATCCTGCCTTTAGAATAAGGATGGAACCAGCCCTAGGTTAATCTCGTCTTGGTGGGAGCCTAGAAAAGCTAGTTAACATGAGAGCACTGCCCGTACCAATACCTCTGCCTAGAATGGTAACTGCCACCGACATCTACCACTGGCTGGATGAGCATTTGCGAAGTGTAATATCTCATAGAGATTCGAAAGATGGTTCTTGTAGGTCCGTGCAGACTACGTTCAGGTCCTAGGGGTGTATTCCTGCCGTTTGAAGACCTTAAATGGCATACCCTGTGAAGGAAAGATTTCCTAGAAGACTGGTGGCAAGCCGTGATAGGAAGAAAGTGAAGCGGGCTGAACCCTGCTGTGTGAGAAACCCAAAGGACCGACCTGTGTCTAGGTCTGCGTGGCAGACCCGGAGAGTACTTGGATGAAATAGGACCAAGGGAAATAACCTGTATAGGATACCTAAGGCGGCCGTCACACGGAACGATTTCTTGCCCGATATCGTTTAAGCGATCTCCTTTTTGATCGCTTAAGCGATATCGGGCAAGAAATCGTTGCATGTAATCAAGCGATTTACGATGTTAAATCGCTTGATCGTGACATCGCTGATCTGAGCTCCGGTTCTCAGATCTAGCGATGAACGATTTAACGATCTCCTTCATCGTGGTGTATAACACCACGATGAACGATCTCCCAGCGGCAGAGCCTATGCTGGGAGATGGTAACTATGGTACACGTCGGGTAACTAAGCGACGCGCGGCGCCTAGTTACCCGATGTGTACCATAGTAACGAGCGA
Source organism: Allobates femoralis (assembly GCA_033576535.1). NCBI lineage: Eukaryota > Metazoa > Chordata > Amphibia > Anura > Aromobatidae > Allobates > Allobates femoralis. The sequence continues at coordinate 58,976,419 of JARQOC010000011.1, read as the reverse complement.
GATCGCGGCTCCACATCGCTGGTGAGTCTGTCTGTGTGACATCTCACCAGCGATGTGAGCGATATTGTAAGCGATTGCGCGTGCACGTGATCGCTTACAATATCGCTAGAGATATCTCAGCGTGTGACGGCCACCTAAGGAAGACAAGAAAAGGAGTACACGTGTGTGATGGTATCTTGTTGATAAGCCTGGTTTCCTCGCTGTGACTATGGTTGCCACATTATTCTGGGACAAATCTCTCTGGTTAAGTTCCAGGTGTCAAGTGCTACCACATTCATTTCAGAATTGAGGAACTCTGAGGGATAACTGTCCCGGAGAGCGCGGGTCTGGCCTGTGTGGTATTCGTCTTGGTACTGCTGCTATGAGTTGCACGAAATCTGTGTACAAACCGCATCTGGGCCAGTCTGATGCCCCTAGGATGATCTGGCGACATTTTTGCTTGATATTCCTCACTACCCTGGTAGTGTGGAACAAATATAGAGGATACGGAGACGGGTCCAGCCTTGGACTAGTGCGACTGTTTTATTGACTGTGGTTCCTGGGACCTAGCCAGGAAGTTTGGACCCTCGGCAATGAGGCGCGTTTGTCAAGTCTACACCAGTGGTTTCCTGGCGCTGGCCACCTTGACTGCCAACATCTGAATGCAGGGACTGTTTGGTGGTGTGCTTGGACCTCTGGTTTCCAAATGTTTACACCTGATATGATAACAGGTGACCATACAGTTTTTAGGGAATCTATGTAGTGAAGGATGTAGCGACATTTGCATCATTTGGCGACTTCGGGTTCCCCCTTGGTGGTTGCCTATGCCACATCTGTGGCATTGTCTAACTGTATACTGACATGTTCAACTGCCAGAATGTGACTGACTGATGTCAGTACTACACCTACTGGCCGAATCTTCGTAGATTGAGGGACATCTGCGGGTGTGGGTAAGCCTACTGCTATATGTATTGTGATGGGTTCTATCACACCACATCCTGCTCTCGTGTCCTGCCTGCGCATGTAGAATTGAAAAAGTCGGAGGTGCCTGAGCCAATGGCACTGCCTCATATGCTGCCCGTATCCTGTCCAGGACTGTTATGGCAGTTGTGGAGTATTGAGGAGACCGCTGAAGACAACTGCGGATTCCCAGTCAAAGATGGTAGACTTGTGGAGGCAGATCCGCCAACCTAGTGTTTCTAACGTGCACAATGAAAGTGAGACTGTGTGTGAGGTTCCTGAAAGTCATGTCTTGATGAATAAGTAATCTATATTTGGGAAAACTCTAGAATGCAGTATAGACAATGCTAACTTCAGGCTGGGACAAATTCTGTATTTATGTGCTTCAGGTCTCCCGGTATTCTCCTATGACTTCTGAGTCGAGAATAGGCTAACTGCGTGGACGCGGGTTCGGGCCACAGCCATACGGGAGACCGGAGACCCCATACATTGTGTTAATGCAGTCAGGGGTGTGTGAGGTCCTGCTTTAGAGCGGCCTGTGTAGAGTGCTTGAGTGTGATATCTGAACCCAAGTACCTAATACAGGTGCAGTGATGAGATTGGCCGGTGGTCTGGTGTTCTACGTTCTGCGACCCAGAGTTTTGTTATTGTAGTCTGGGGAGGTAGGCTGGGTAGGCCTTGTGCCTTCTCAACTTCAACTCGAGCTCCCAATCGTGAGGAGTTGAGGAAGGAGTTTAGCGTATAGCAGTCTCGGCTACAACCCAGCACCCCCAACCTTGGGTAGCTGAGAAGCGTATATGTTATAGGTCGTATAGTTCAGAGAACCTTTGTATCAATTACCCGTGTAGCTGGGGATCACGGTGTCTCAGCTTGCTTCCTTTGAGACTTGGCTGCTCTCACCGTCTACCAGAACGACAGTTGTGTGGTCTGGATCGGGTAGCGAACTGACCTGGTACGCCGTACCTTTGTCAGGTAATTGCAGATAACCTCACCTTTACCTGGGTGTAGGAACCGGTACCTACATCTGACACTGCGTCCAGTGCTGAGTGTATGATGGAATCAGCTATTGTGGCTGCTTGAGTTGACTGGGCCACTACCATTACCTAAGCCGTGCTATCTTTCGCTGCTTAGCCAAGAGCGAAGTTAACACAATAGTCTGAACCCTTAACCACTCAGCTATTTCTCCAGCTCATGTATTGGCTAGTTAAATCCCTGAAAACTGCGGAATCTGATTTGGTCAATTGTGGTAGCCGCCGGTTAGTGCGAGCAACTGCCGGAAGTAATGAACACGTGTCTCAATCACCCTATGGTTGCCACACCGGTTTTCGAGGTGAGAGCGGCGGTCTTGAGACGGACCTGCGTAATGATAATCTGCAAATTACCAGATTGCGTTACTTGCTCGTGTAAATGTGTAAGGTGGATGCCTGCATCTCGACTGACCATTAAATGTAGTATTATGTGCACCGACCGGTACGTTGGTTGCATGTACCGCCCCTGCCTTCAGGGTTATTATTACTAGTGTAGGGTGATCCCATACCAGACTAACTGACGTGTCTGCACTGCCCCACGTAGTATAATGTTGTCCCATGGATGGTGCACAGAGGGAGAATGAGCAGCTGCTGCAGAATATAACCATGCAGTTTGCCCTGCGGTAGCTATTGGAGGCTGTAGTCTCGAGACGTTGTGCTTATTGTACGTCCGGAAACCCTGTTGTTGTATCCCGTAATCGTGGCTGACCGGCGCGGTAGTCCGTGGCGTTATTGACCGGCATCAAAATACATGGAGATGTTGGGGGGAACTTGTCTTGCACCCTTCTTTTTCCTGGCATGTGCCCCCGATGGTTCATTTACTAATATATTAGGGTGACATTCTACTGTCCATTCCCTTTCCCTTGTGTGCAGGAAAACTCCAGCAAGGAAGATGCCCTGTGGGGCTCCCAGTATAGTGAGGGGCTGTATGGATGCCCTTTACTTGAATCTAAAGTGCCAGGCTCAGTGCAGCCATGCAGGGGCTATGGCGGCCATTACATGTCCTCAGTGTCCCTGTAATGGCCGCCGCTATATTTGCAAAAGGCGGGGGGCGAAGTGTGCAGGAAAAAAGAACTTAGAGCTTAACTGTGCTCTGCACGCTCTGTTTCGCCCCCTCTATGACGCTGGCCACTTCATCAGGGGCAGGCGGGGGGTGGGGAAATAGACAGTGGCTTCGGACTAGGCCGAAGCCGTGGCCTAAAGTTGAACTTTGTGGCCGAAAACGGCTCCAGGCCGGTGCAGAGGTCTGGGAAGGTGCCGAAACTGACCCAGACCCCGCCGAATTACCAGCGCAGCATAGTGGTACCCCCGCAGGGGACTCAGAATACTGGGTCTCCTGTTCCCCAGCCACGAGTGTAGTGTGCTAGTTGCTGCAATAGCACAGACAGACTGTACTCCTGTAAGTGGTGGCAACAGTACCTCTGCGGCATGTCCCCTGCCTCATATGGAGCCCAAAGCCATCTTTTACAAATTCTGCATAGTGTCGCCTCCTAGTGGACAGCAGCATAACACCCATGGTCCTGTGTCCCACAATGAGGTGAAGGAGAAAATGACGACACTACGGGTCACAGAACATGGCGCAAAAAGTAGGTTTTTTTTTCTTCAAACTTCAGCATTTTTTTTCACCACCTAGATACCAGTAAAGGTATACATGTTGGGTGTCTACAAAGTCGTACTGATCCGAGGCATCACCCAGTCACGTGGGTTTTACCATATAGTGAACATGGCGACTAAAATACCCAAAAAACAAACGTGTAATTGCACTTTTTTTTTTAAATTTCCCTGTACACTATATGGTAAAATAAATGATTGCATATGAAAGTATAACTCATCCCGCAAAAAACAAACTGTCATATGTCCATATTGACAGAAAAATAAATAAGTTATGGCTCTTGGAAGCAGGGGAGCAAAAAATAAAAATGAAAAATTTCAAGGTCATGAAGGGGTTAATCAGGAAACAAAGGATTCTTTTCAATATTCATCTGCCTTCCTGAGTTCGCTGGGGAATTACTTGCCTTTGCTAAAAAACTACGGGGGAATGTTTTTTTTGTTCTTCACCATTGCAACTAAGGCTGTCACACACAGCGTTTTTGATGCTTTTTTTGAGGATCCGCTTTTGAACTGCAAAACTGATCCACTTTTCCCAAAAAAATGCATCACCTAAAGATGATCCGTTTTTGCTGTGTTTTTTCTGGTGCATTTTTTGAGCTCATAGACAATGGTTTCAATGGAAAAAGCAGCTCAGAAAAACGCTGCACAAATCAACATGCTCATTCTTTGGGAGGATCCACTTTTGAGTCAAAAACGCATCCTCACAAAACGCTGTGTCTGCATGAAAAATCAAGAAACCCATTGATTTCACTGGGATGCCCAGAGTCACTGCAATTCACTGCACAAAACGCATCATCAAAAAACGCAGCAAAAACGCAGTGTGAATGTAGCCTAAAGCCACATTCACACACAACGTTTCTGTTCCGTTTTTGCAGTAGAAAAGCTGATGCTCAAAAAACGGATCAGTTTTTTTAAAAAAACAAATCACCTATTCACACTCTGTTTTGGATCCGTTTTTGCTGCTTTATTAGGTACTACATTTTTTTTCTCCACAATGGTTCTCTATGGGAAAAGAGCCTAACAAATTGACAAACAAAACAAAGTATTCACTGATCTCAGAGAGACCAGTTCAAGAAAACACTGCGGGCAGCCGGCTAAAGCGCTCAACACAGTGAATTCCTAGGCCCATTGCCCCCTGGGAATTTTGAATATGCAAATTGAGTCTGTGGAGCCTCGTTTAGGAGTCTCAACACAGGACTAGCCAGATCTTCCTCTAGTGAAGGACCTAGCCATGATAACCACCATATTAAGTGGCCCTTTAAGTCAATATCCAGCTCTTTACAAGCTTAAAGATATGACAAGGGAATACAGACAGGGTCTTCTTTGTGAGGATCCATGTTCGAGCCCAAAAACGGATTCTCACAAAACGTTGTGCCTGAATGACAAATCTGGAAACCAATTGGCTTTGCTGGGATGACCAGAGTCACTGCAAAAAATGGATCCTCAAAAAAACGCTGCGTGTGAATGTAGCCCAACTTGTAATTTGTTCCAATTTTTCCCAGTACACTGACTGGTAAAATTAATGGGGTCATTCAAAACTACAACTGGTCCTGGCAAAAAAAACAAACGAAACCTCATATAAATGTTGTTGGAAAAACATAATGATGGCTCTTGGAGGAAAATAATAAAACACAAAATTGACTTCGGGGGTAAATATTGCATGTTAGTGTATCTCAATATTAGCCCCTAACTACCGCTTAAAGAGGACCTGTCACCTCTCCATGACTTCAGATGCAGGGGAGCATTAAGCAACCGTGGAGGGGGAGACACATAAAGGAGGCAGTACTGAGGGGGCTGGAGGTGGCATAGAGAGGGCTGGAGGCAGGGAGGACACCAGGGAGCAGCGAGGACTCATTACTGAGTACGTCCCTCCAGACTCGTTAACTGTACACTTTTTAAAGTGTTTTATACAACTTACAGGGGGGCTAGACATGGGGAACCCCTTCCCTGATTGCAGCAGACACGCTGCATTCAGGGGTGCTTTCACTTTGGAAGGCATCAGGGGGCGACAGGTCCTCTTTAATGAAACATTTTTCATGGTGTCAATAAAGGTTGATGAACCGGGTATAAACCAGTGCTTCTGCTTCACCAGGAACAATATCAGATCAGTCCATATAGATCAAAGATGATTTATTAAGTCAATGTGTTTCAAAACCACCACAGACTTGTTCATCAGGACAAATCATATGATTTGTCCTGAGGAAGAAGCCCGTGGTGGCTCTGAAATGTGTTGACTTGTTCACGGTGAAGCAGGAGTGCAGGTTTATACCCAATTTATCACCCTATATTGACACCTTTTCACGTGGGTATGCAGCAGCAGTTATATGCACTTATAGTGGTTGTGACTAATTTCTCTCTCCATATTTTTGACAGTTTTCATGGTTGCACGGCTAAATACTGTCAGTGAATCAGGTGCTGCTGTAGGTGTTCACATCGTGACTTGTAGAGGGTTCTTGAACGCCGTCATTGAGAAGCAGAGTTGTCATTAGTTACTATACAGTTTATTTGCATATAGCAGAATGTAAGCCAATGTTAGGATTTTGAACCAGACACCAAGAACTGCAAGCAATCCCCCTATCACCTACCCACCTTTCTGGAGCGACGACCTCGGCACTGGCTTGACGTCTGACTCTTGGTGGTGCAGGTCGAGCACTTCCAGGTCGAGGGATTTTTCTACAACCAATAGAAGATAAGCAGAATGAAAACTCTTTATATCACTGATAGACAATGAGAATATATAGATTACAGATCAGGGGGACTTACCTCTGTGCGGCAATACTGGTCTCCGCAATATCATGACTTTCCGTGTTGTGCAACTCTGCAGCTCCAGCTTCTAAAGAAAATTAAATAAACGGGTGCGTTATGTTAGATGGTAACAGATGACGCAGGCTTGGAGGTGTACTGGAAAACTGTACAGATGGCAATGGAGATGAGCTCAAACAGTCGCTCTTCCATGGTGAGGGTTTACCTCAATTCTACATGATAAATATCTATATATCCATATATTATACATGTACACTGTGTTGTGGTTTACATAAGGTACATGTTGTAGGGTTGATTATATAGGGTCTATCAACGCTGAGCAGAGGCGCCATCTCACAAATTTAGGATGCTAACATCTGCAGAAAGGTAGGGACAACTCAGGGTATTTTAGAGACAGTTAGTCCCTTTTCATTTTAGCCCGATCTGTATTATCCCATAATACCTTTTTCCCTTTATATGTGAACAATGCAGTTTACCGTGTTTTTAAAGATAGTCAATAACAGTTATTTTTTAAGAGGTTTGTGAACTACAAGATGTCATCATAGCCAGAAAAAAATCCTCCCAGCAGCTTCCATTTCCCCTACCCACTCCCTGCTCCTCGTTGTCCAGTCCCCGCTACATAGGAGGAACTGAGACAGCTGTATGTACATCACACAGGACACGCAGACTGCTATATGTATCATAGGCAACACTAAGTATGCTGTATATACATCACATAGGAGACACACAGTGTTATATATAGATCAAAGACATAGACTGCTGTATATACCTCACATAGGACAAACAGACTGCTGTATACATCATGAGACTGCTGTATATCACATAGGAGAAACTTAGACTGCTGTATATACAGCATATTGGAGACACAAACTAATGTATACATTACGAAACTACTGTATATAACATAGGAGACAGACAGCTGTATATACATAACATAGGACACAGACACTGCTGTATAGTTCATGAGACTGCTGTATATCACATAGAAGACACTGAGATTGGTGTGTATATCACATAGAAGAAACTGAGACAGATGTATAAACATCACATAGGAGACACAGGCTGCTGCATACATCAAATAGGATATACTAGAGACACCACTATGATCTCTATGACTGTGTTCTTGATTTTATCTAATGGTCGCCATTGGTAGATCCATGTGAAGAGAATCCGCAATCTTGATTCTTCTCTGCTGATATGGTTCCCCCAATGTAGATTACATTTCCCATGATGCCAAAAAGCCCAGACATTTCACATAAACTAAAACAGGTATAAACAAGAAACGACCTTATTCTTTTTTTTTTGAAACATCATATTTATTCAATTTTCCACCAAAGTTTTCTTCCAACAAAAATAGTTTACATTCGGTATAATCATAATATACAAAATCAGAGCAAGACAATCATACAAAAATTAAACAAACATTAATATAGACATTTTTGCATGTCAAATCGGTGTATTTATCATATAACAAAAATCACAATGCTCCCAAATCTCCAAGTAATATCCAAGTGCCGCAAGGTATGGGCAAGGACCCCTCCAATACCACCTATTCAAGGCTTTGTGTCTCAATATCTAATACCGTTTATATTCCAGCGGTGGATGTACGAGACCTTGCCATCTTATAAATCTATCTGTAAGTGTGAGTCCCTATCTTTACTCCCCTATAACATATTTCTTATCCTACATCTAGTCGTCCCAAAGTCCCCCCTAATTCCTCCAGAAGGTACCATGAAGTGTCTTTAAGTGGGACCATGATATCACGTATCGCTTCCCCTGAGGTCTTGGCTTCTATGAAACTCCTCCATTTCTCCATGAAGGCCACCATCATCGCCTCCTTATCTCTTAGCACCTCTCGTCTATCTATTTCCAGCGCTCTGTCCAAGCCCATCACCATGTCAGACTCTCCCGGTAAATCCGGTCGTAGCCAGAAAAGGAGTAGCAGGCGTTTCGCTAACAGCATAAGGACATGGGCCAAACGCAAGGCCCCTCTGTGACTCCCAGGCGTCTCCAAGTCCTGGAATATCCATTTCGAGGGTTCCATAGCATAGTGATATTTACAGTAACTATAGAGCAGGGCATCTACCATGCTCCAGAATACTTGGACCTTAGGGCATTTCCATATACCATGTATCATATCAGTTTTTTCCCGCTGACATTTCGGGCAATTAAGTAGGCGATCTGGATTGGATAAAGAACGCGGGAAGTTAAATCCGTATACCATCGCATGAATGATGCGGAAATGTGAATCTCTCCACTGTTCACTGGAAATATAGCGCCGTACTTTATCCCACCCTGTCAAAATACTGTCCTGCACTGAGTCATCCTCCAAATATCTCCTCCACACGGAGAACAATCCCGAGTCCCCACTCGGTGACAGAATGACCCTAAGTTCCCTATATATGGAAGAGATGCTCAGCTGGGAAGATTCCATGTTAATTAGTCTGTCACAAACGTTTGGGGACAGTTCCTTGGATACATCACGTAGTCGTGCCATGACATGATTTTTTATTTGCATATATTGGAGACCCTGTGTCCCCCCCAGTCCAAAATTGCCCAGAATCTCCAACCCCGTCATCCAACGTCCTTCCGTCTTATGTAGCAGATCGCCCATCTTCAACACCCCCTTCCTTCTCCAGTCTCTGAATAGTGCGTTGTCACGTCCCATAGTAAAGTCAGGGAAGGCCCATGGATTAAGATGTTTAGAGACCCTCCAGGACAGGCCACATTTCTTCCTGACCGCCTTCCATGCCGCAATTGTGTCCTTGCAGACAACGGCTGACTTGATATGAGGCGGAATGCTTGCTAGGGATGAATGTAGGAGGGAACAACGGTCCCAAGGGGCACAGAATTCCACCTCAAGTGGGCCAGCAGAATATCTGTTAGCAGCTGTGATCCACTCTACTACGTGCCGCAGCAAACATGCCAGATTATAACCCCTCAAGTCAGGTAAGTTTGTACCCCCCTCAGCTCGCGGTAACATCAACGTACCCAGACGAAGTCTAGGTCTCTTTCCCTTCCACACGAACGTGGAGAATGCCTTATTAATCCTACATACGTCAACATGTTTCAACAGTAGGGGAATCGTTTGTAAAGGATAGAGAAGTCGGGCAAAACTTACCATCTTTACTAAATGACATCGATCCAACAGGGAAAGTGGAAGATTTGCCCACCTTTTCAGTTCCTGTTCAATTTTGTCAAAAAGTGGGGAGTAATTAAGGGTGTAGACCTGGCTCGGTGTCCTGCCTAACTGGATCCCTAGGTATTTGATGTGAGAGTTGGCCAACGGAATTCCCAATGCGTTCGCAGTTTCCCTTAAAGCTCCCCCCCTCTAATACTCAGTATTTCGCATTTTCGTCTGTTTAAGGAAAACCCCGCAAAGATTCCAAATGACTCAATGCCCCTAATCAACATAGGCAGATCACTTTCCGGGTTATCCAAAAAGAGAACGATATCATCTGCGAACAGAGCAGATTTCACCTCGCAGCGTCCCACTTTAATTCCTGAAAATGGGCTAGCATTATTAATGTATCTCGCCAGGGGCTCCAGGGCTATATTAAACAATAGAGGCGATAGTGGGCACCCCTGCCGAGTCCCTTTCTGTAGCGGAAATTTCGGTGACAGGAAGCCCGGGGTGTGCACCCTCGCAGTAGGGTTAGAATAAAGATTAGAAATAAAGCTACGAAATCTGCCCTCTATGCCCATTCTATTCATAACCAGATCCAGCCATGGCCACCGGACATTATCAAACGCCTTTTCTGCGTCCAAGGTGACCATGGCCGGATCTTTCCCCTCCTGTCTGGCACTATTTCGCACCACGTCCAACACCAATAACGCCTTGCGGATGTTAGTCACTGCGGAACGCCCTTTAACAAACCCAGACTGGTGAGCCTCAATGAGTTCTGGGAGGACCTGGGCCAGCCTGTCTGCCATTATTTTAGATAGAAGTTTAAGGTCCACATTTACGAGAGATATAGGCCTGTAATTTGCCGGATTTTCTCTATCTTTATCTCCTTTGGGCAACAATTTAATATAGGCCATATTCGTGTCGTCAGGTATAGGGTCACCCATGGTAAATCTATTAAACATCCCCGTCAGTGTTGGGGTCACCTCCTCTCTCAGGATTTTATAAAACTCCCCCGTATAACCGTCTGGGCCTGGTGCCTTATTAGTACCCAATTTCCTGATGGCTGAGTCGACCTCGGATTCCGATATGGGTTTGTTAAGAACGTCCAGATCTGCTTCCGAGATCGAGTCAAGGTGTATCTTTCGTAACCAATCTTCTCCTCCCGACATTTGTTCTCCCTGTACTCTGTAAAGCTTTCGGTAAAAGTCTCCCAGTACATTATTAATGTCCCTTGGGCTAGTAACCACTTCCCCACCCTGACGACGTAGTCCCATAATCGGATTAGGTAATCTGCGACCCCTAGCCAGGTTCGCCAGTAACTTCCCCGCCTTATCGCCAAATCTATTTAGATCCACGTCCAGCTGACCACGTATCATGATTTCCCTGGTCTCTGCCAATCTGTCAAAATCTTTCCTCGCCTCTGTCCATTTCTGTCTGTCGGACTGATTACATGTGAGGCGGAATGTCCTGTAAGCGTCTGTGACTTTCGCGCTGGCCACTGAGTACTGTTCTGTCAGCTTCTTCTTTTGTGTTAAAGTATGAGCAATAATTTGTCCTCTAACCACTGCCTTCCCCGCTCCCCAGAACAACGTATGGTCATCTTTGTGGGCCGTGTTATCTCTCGAGAACTCAAGCCACCATTCTTTAAGTCTGGTCCTAAAGTCTCCCAGTTTCGACAGATGTGAGGGAAAGCGCCACAGGATGTCCGATCCTTTAGGTTGAACATCAAGGATGTCCAAAGACACCGGACTGTGGTCTGAGATGACCATTGGCTCAATCTCTGCACCCTCTATGGATCGCAACATTTTCGTATTCACCAGGAACATATCTAATCGTGACCAAGACGAGTGGGGGTACGAGTAATGAGTATATTCCAACTCCTGTGGGTGTAGAGCAGGCCCGGACTGGTAGGCGGGACTACCGGGACTCCTCCCTATAGGCCGGTGGTGGGGGTGTGGCCGGGGGCCGGTGCTCCTGCTCCTCCGGCTGTAGGTCGGCTGTGAGTCATTGTGCGGTGGCCATCATGCACAGATGCAGGCCGGAGTCCCCAGCCCTGTCACTGCCTGCCTGCACTCTCTGCACCCTCTCCTCCCCTCTATTAGACAAACTAATCTGTCTTTTCAGAGGAAGAGGGGAAGGGGTGTGTGCGGGGTCGGGGGCCACACCTCCATCCATGTAGACACAGGGAGCTGAATGACCCCGGAAATACCAGCACCTGCGTTTCCGGGGTCAGAGGAGCTGTAATCAGCTCCCCGTGTCAGAGAGGAGCAGAGAGTCGGTGCAGTGCAGTGACGTCCTCATTCTCAGCAAACTGCAGGTGCAGGACGTCACCACAGAGTGAGGAGGAGGATGACATGGGGGCCAGGAGGAGGACGAGCCTGGTGCCAGCAGGATGACACAGAAGGAGATCGAGCCTGGAGGCAGGAGGATGACATGGGGGCCAGGAGGAGGACGAGCCTGGTGCCAGCAGGAGGACACAGGAGGAGGACGAGCCTGGAGGCAGGAGGATGACACAGGAGGAGCAGTAAGTATACACAGCTCATGGCCCTGAAGATGGGGGTGGGGGGCAGGAAGGCTAATTTTCCCCTCAGTGAGTAATAGCAGGCTCCCCTGCCCTGCACAGCCTGCAGTAATCACTCCCCCACACACATCTGATTGTCTTCTACCTATATGTGATTCATTATTAATGCACATAACTGCAGCCAGACCTCAGTGTAAATATGATCCCTGCAGATACATGTTCAGAGGGCAGTATATACACCCTGGACTCTATTAACTCTCTGTGACCATTGTTCTTACACCTAGGTGAAATCTTTCATGGCTGCAGGAATTATTCTGCTTCATAGACCAGTCTAAGGCTGCCTTCACATTAGCGTTTGTGAACGCTGCGTATCGAACGCAGCCAAACGCTTGCGCACTTGTTTAACATGGGAACGCATGTGCCTGCGTTTGGCTGTGTTCGGTCGCGTTTGCGTTCAGATGCGCACAATTTGTGCGCCCTCCGAACGCAGCTTGTTGCATTTTATGTGCGGTCGCGGGCGCTTGTTTTATCTGCAAGCGCCCGCAAGCGGACAAACAATGCATGGATCTCAATGGATCCGCAGTGTCCTCCGCAAGACAGCACAGGAGAACGCTGCGGATCTCATTGAAATCTCTCCCGATGGCCGCCGCTAATCAGCAGCGGCCACCGGAAGATCATGCAGAGCCACAGCTGATCTCCCGCCGGTGTCAGCGGGGAGAAACAGCTGATCTGACAGCTGTTTAAATCTCCCGCACTGACACCGAATAGGTGATGCCGGCGCGGGAGATTTGAAGCAGCGATCAGCTGCGACTGCACAAAAAATGCAAAAGGCTGCATTCGGAGGGCGCAAAAGCAACCGAACGCAGCCAAACGCAGGCACATGCGTTCCCATGTTAAACATAGGAACGCAGTGCTCAAGCGTTTGGCTGCGTTCAGTACGCTGCGCTTGCAAACGCAAGTGTGAAGGCAGCCTAAGCATGGGGAATATGAGTATAACTACAGACCATGATTTACATACCCGAACCTAGGAGGAATAGCTCATGTATCACTAAGGGCCCCTTTACACGCGGCTACATTTCTTGGGTGGCTACAGGTAACTTACTGGTTGCAGTGAAATCATGGAGAGATTATTCCATTTGTACACAGCAACAAGAGAGAACCTTGTCTCCATGATTTCACTGCAACCAGTAAGTTACCTGTAGCCACCCAAGAAATGTAGCCGCATGTAAAGGGGCCCATAAAGTCACATTATACTCTGTACCCAGGAGCTTCAATCTGTCTGTGTGCCTGAGCACAAAAGTTATTATAAGTATATAGTGTATAGGATAATACATCTAGTTTGGAAAATATGTAATGTAATATGGAGTAAATTAAATAACATACACTATATTGTATATAAACAGTATAAGGGATAGTAGTGTACAACATCTATTAATATCAAATGTGCAAAGTGTAACAAAAGATCAATAATAATAAAAATTACGAAATGTCTATTATATAGCATAGGATAGATTATATAATACAATCTATGTAATGCCTAGTAAACAGCATATAACATAGTAAATAATGGTAGTATACAAGGAAAAGTACAGTACTGTACAACACGTGGTATAGTAATATGGAGAGTGTATATACTGTATAGAGTAGAGCAGGGGTCTCAAACATGCAGCCCCCGGGCTTCAAAGTGTGGCCCTCGGCACTGTGGACAATGTAAGGACGCCGGGATCCACTGTGCAGGTGGCCACCACGGTGCAGTGTGCTGGGGACTGCGACTTTATTATCACTTCCTGCGGCCGCTACGACAAGCTCCGAGACTCCTTCCCTCAGCTACATCAATGGAAGCTGGCGAGCCAATCGTATCACAGACTCGCAAGTGACGTCATCCAATCAGAAACCTCAAGTGATGTCATACACCAACGTCACTTGCGGGTCTGTGATCTGATTGGCCCGCCTGCTTCCATTGATGTAGCTGAGGGAAGGAGGCTCGGAGTTTGTCGTAGCGGCTGCAGGAAGTGATAATAAAGCCGCAGTCGCCGGCACTATGCACCATGGCGGCCCCTTACACAGCGTGCCGCGGCGCCCCCCTGCTCAGTGGATCCCGGCATCGTTAAGGTGTGTGTGTGTGAGGGAGAGTGTGCCTGTGTGTATGAGAGTGTGTGTGTGTGTGTAGAAAGTGTGTGTATGAGAAAGTGAGTGTGTATGTGAGTGTGTATGAGAAAGTGTGTGTGTGTGTATATGAGTGTGTATGAGAGAGAGAGTGTATGAAAGTGTGTGTGTGTGTGTATAAGAGTGTGTATGAGAGAGTGTGTGAGTATGTATGAGAAAGTGTGTGTGTATATGAGTGTGTATGAGAAAGTGTGTGTGTGTGTATGAGAGTGTGTGTGTGTGTGTGTGTGTGTGTAGAAAGTGTGTGTGTGTATGAGAAAGTGAGTGTGTATGTGAGTGTGTATGAGAAAGTGTGTGTGTGTGTATGAGAGTGTGTGTGTATGTGAGCATGTATGAGAAAGTGTGTGTATATGAGTGTGTGTATGAGAGTCTGTGTAAAAGTGTGTGTATGTGAGTATGAGAAAGTGTGTGTGTATGAGTGAGTGTGTGTATGGGAATGTGTATGAGTGGGAATGTGTATGAGAGAGTGTGTGTGTGTATGAGAGAGTGTGTGTGTGTATGAGAGAGTGTGTGTGTGTATGAGAGAGTGTGTGTGTGTATGAGAGAGTGTGTGTAGAAGAGTGGGTGGGTGTAGAAGAGTGAGTGTGTGTGTGTGTGTGTGTGTGTGTGTGTGTGTATGAGAGTATGTATGAGAGTGTGTGTATGAGCGTGTGTGTGTGTGAGTGTGTATGAGAGACTGTGTGTGTGTGTGTGTGTGTGTGTGTGTGTGTGTGTGTGTGTGTGCGCGCAAGAAGAAGCGCGACCAGGTTGGGACATCACTACAAAGTGGCATCAGGATGAGGACATTTCTACAAGAAGAGGACCAGGATGAGGACATTACTACAAGAGGACCAGGATGAGGACATTACTACAAGAGGACCAGGATGGGGACATTACTACAAGATGACGGTCAGATTGGGGACATTACTACATGAGGAGGACCAGGATGGGACATTACTACAAGAAGGGGATCAGGATGGTGACATTACTGCAAGAATGACCATAGTGGGGGACATTAATATAGGATGGGGACCAGTATGAGGACATTATTACAAGAAGGGGACCAGAACGGGGACATTACTACAAGAAGGGAACCACGTTGGGGACATTACTAAAAGGAGATCAGGATTTGATCATTACTACATTAAGCGAAAAATTCTGGAATTACTAAAAATGTCACTTAGTAATGCGGCCCTCCGATATCAATTTTTTTCTATGTGCGGCCCACCAACCCAGCCGAGTTTGAGAACCCTGGATTAGAGTATATCATGTATCGCATCCACTGTAAAGTATTGTAGTGCAGAAGACAAGGTAAAGTACATAGTCATATAGAAAGTGTATACTGTGCTATGTATAATGTATAGTATATAGAGAATACATGCTGATATATATTTTATGCTATGTAGTATAGAATGAAATCTATCTAGTGTAGGTTGTGTATACAGTGTACACTATGTCCTGTATAACATGCAGTGTATGGCGTATACTTTGTAGTTTATAGTGTGCGCTCTGTGGTGTGTAGTATATAATATACCATATCATGCATAGTATGTATTATACCACTATCTGCGTTGTTATATATATATATATATATATATATAACAATGCAGATAGTGTGTGTGTGTATATATATATACACGGCACAGTACCAATTCTCCTGTCCTGTATACTGGGTGTAATCCTCAGTATCTGTATTATTCTGTGTATATACACTGCACAGTACCACTTCTCCTGTCCTGTATACTGGCTGTAATCCTCAGTATCTGTATTATTCTGTATATATACACTGTACAGTACCACTTCTCCTGTCCTGTATACTGGGTGTTATCCTCAGGATCTGTATTATTCTGTATATATACACTGCACAGTACCACTTCTCCTGTCCTGTATACTGGGTGTAATCCTCGGTATCTGTATTATTCTGTATATATACACTGCACAGTACCACTTCTCCTGTCCTATATACTGGTTGTAATCCTCAGTATCTGTATTATTCTGTATATATACACTGCACAGTACCACTTCTCCTGTCCTATATACTGGGTGTAATCCTCAGTATCTGTATTATTCTTTATATATACACTGCACAGTACCACTTCTCCTGTCCTGTATACTGGGTGTAATCCTCAGTATCTGTATTATTCTGTATATATACACTGTACAGTACCACCTCTCCTGTCCTGTATACTGGGTGTAATCCTCAGTATCTGTATAATTCTGTATATATACACTGCACAGTGCCACTTCCCCTGTCCTGTATACTGGGTGTAATCCTCAGTATCTGTATTATTCTGTATATATACACTGTACTGTACCACTTATCCTGTCCTGTATACTGGGTGTAATCCTCAGTATCTGTATTATTCTGTATATGTACACTGCACAGTACCACTTCTCCTGTCCTGTATACTGGGTGTAATCCTCAGTATCTGTATTATTCTGTATATACACACTGCACAGTACCACTTCTCCTGTCCTGTATACTGGGTGTAATCCTCAGTATCTGTATTATTCTGTATATATACACTGCACAGTACCACTTCTCCTGTGTGTATACTGGGTGTAATCCTCAGTATCTGTATTATTCTGTATATATACACTGTACTGTACCACTTCTCCTGTCCTGTATACTGGGTGTAATCCTCAGTATCTGTATTATTCTGTATATACACACTGCACAGTACCACTTCTCCTGTCCTGTATACTGGGTGTAATCCTCAGTATCTGTATTATTCTGTATATATACACTGCACAGTACCACTTCTCCTGTCCTGTTGTCAGAGAGGCAGTATTGGACTTTGTGATTTTTAGCATTTAACTTGTTTAAATTGATTATCCCCAATATGGTGTCATCACTTCTCTTCTGTACAGGTGATGACTTTCCCTTCGCTGGGGATTTGACCGCTGGGACTCCACAATCCTGAGAAACATGGCTTTGAACAGTAACATGTGAATGGAGCTGCGGTTGATTATTCCCTTTGTTGCACCATTCACATGTTGCTCTTCAGATAACTCCTTTAAGAAAGTGATGAGGCCATGACAACGTAAAAGCAAATTTCACTGATCTGGGCTGATGGGTGATATAGTGTGTGGGCTGGTGAGATCTTTTTTCCAGCGCTGCTTTTTGGTCCCAGTCCGGCCCTGGTGTAGAGTTCGCCACACATCTGCCAAACCCAAAGACCTCACCATGTCAGCTAATGCTCCTCCCCGCCTAGGTGCTCCTATAAGACCGGAAGTCCCGTAGGTATCCCTCCTCCTATCCAAATCTTCAGTCATTACTTCGTTAAAGTCGCCTCCAATTATTATATTTGGTTCACTATCCTCCAACCACCTCGTCTGTAAATCTCTAAGGAACTGACCCCGCGGGCCGTTTGGAGCATAGATGTTATATAGACTTAACCGTTGAGCCTTTACTTCCAGGACTAAATGTAGTACCCTCCCCTCTTGGTCTCTAGATACCGATACCTCAGTATGAGCTAGATGTTTGTTAACTAGTATTAATACCCCAGCTTTACGGTCTTGTGCACCTGAAATCCATCCCGCTCCCACCCATTGCTTTTGCATGTAATGTAACTCATGTTGCCTAAGATGTGTCTCCTGTAAAAGGGCAATGTCCACCTTAAGTCTTTTCAGATGTCTAAGCACCATATGTCTCTTATTGGGGGACCTAAGCCCCTTAACATTCCAGGTTATTACTCTAACCATTTTTCATAACGTCATGAGGAGAAAAGTAGGCACCCAGCCCACCCAGAGTCTCGGATTGACGACTAGAT
This sequence comes from Allobates femoralis, assembly GCA_033576535.1. Taxonomy (NCBI): domain Eukaryota; kingdom Metazoa; phylum Chordata; class Amphibia; order Anura; family Aromobatidae; genus Allobates; species Allobates femoralis. The sequence goes on along the minus strand of JARQOC010000011.1, from coordinate 58,958,512 downwards.
AGTATAGTACCCATTTCATGTGTTGGGAAATCAGAGCATCCAATGATACAGCACTATATACTTGGAGTAATAAACCTATTGGGAGCAACAACACAACCACAAAAAATAAACTGAAACAAACAACCCTCACCTTATTAGTCATCACCCGACCACGTCGGGCACACGAGATGGGAACTTCAACAAACAAGTTTCCTCTCGGGAAAATGTCTTTCCTTAACCCCATGGCTTCCTTTTTTCTGTGCTGACGCGGCCCGCCCTGAGCCTTACGCCTGATATTCACATATACGGAACCATTCCAAGAAGGCCGTTGAATTGGTATATGTTGCCTTGGACATGTAAGCTTATACATACCCCCAACTTCAGATATAATATACATCCCTTCCCATAAAGAAAAGAAAAGAGAAAGAGGAAAAAAAAAAAAACAACACCAGTAGTAAGGGAGGCACATTAGGGCAATCAGACTATGGAGTGAACTTCTCATCATATGATATTCACGTAAAAAGAGAGATGAAGAGAGAGAAAGGTAGAGAAAAGAAAGGAAGGGGAGAAATGAAAGAAGAGGAAGAAAGTGGGACATATAAGAGAGCGAATGAGAGGGAGAAATTGCGAGGTGGAGGGGGGAAGGAGAGGGGGGGAATACCGGGGGGGGAGAGGAGGATGTGGAAATAGAAGTGAGAGGCAAGAGAGTAATTGTGTGAATGTGGGGGGAATAGAGGAGGGGAAGGGATGTGTGTAGAAATATGTATATGAGAGGGATGAAAAGGGGATGAAGAGGTTTAAGTTCAAGATTGAGATTGAGTCGGTGAGAAAGTATATGGAGTACATATAGATGTACGGGAGTGAAGTGGGAACGTCATATGAGCGGAAACAAAAAAGCAGAGAGGGAGGATTGAAAATGGGAACCAACGCTTGCCAGTAGCTTTAGTAGACATGGCTATCCATTAGCATCGGTCTGTCCATGGATCCTCAGGGATAAGATGTCAAGATCATCATAGGGAAGTCACAACTTGTAAAGCAATCCTTCCTTGCTGTGTCACACGTCCGATGCGTTCCCAATCTCAGCTGAGTCCAGTATTGTCGCCGTGCATTGGTCTCTAGATGAGGCTTCCTCACTGGAGTGATGATTACGCCTGCGACGCTGTTGCGTTGTCCAATTTGCGTTGTCAGAGTAACTATCGCGTCCTCCAGGAACCATTTTCTCTGTAACAGCGTCAGCGTACGAGCGTTGTGTCTGGGATCTTGGGGAATTCCCGTTCTCTGGCGTGCGACGATGAAACCCAAAGGAAGCACGACCTTGAATAAATTGCATCGCTGCAGCACTGTCTGTAAATGATTTCAGGACACCTTTTGGATCCCGAAACCTGAGTATAGCTGGAAACGCTAGTTGGAAGCGCACGTTTTGTTTAAAAAGCAGGGAGCAGGCTGGACTGAACAGTTTCCTCTTACGTGCCACTGAAGCCGAAAAGTCTTCATATAACCTGACTCTGTGGCCATCCACTATCAATGGGAGCCTTCTGGACCTGTACTCCCTCAGTAGTGTTTCTTTGTCCTTGTAGTCCAGATATCTTGCAATAGCTTGTCTCGGGTTGTCTTGCGGGTCCCGTGGCGGGCCCACTCGGTGCGAGCGCTCAACTCTGCATTTATGTTGCATACCCAGCACCTTTGGCAGTTCCACCTCCCAGATAGCGTCCAGTTGACCAGGTGAGATGGATTCAGGTAGACCCACCAAACGCAGATTATTCCGGCGGGACCGGTTTTCCAAATCATCTAATTTGTCTTCCGAGTACACCGCCTGCTTTTGCAAGCCCGCCACCTGCTCTTCCAAGCGCAGAATTCTGTCTTCAGCTTCTCCCAATCTACGTTCTGCCTCTTGCAGCCGGTCCCCTTGAGCTGATACCGTGCGCTGTAGATCCTGAATCACTTCTGCTACAGCTTCCTTGACCGCCGCTTTCAGATCAGCCGCAAGGTATGGTGCGACCTCTTTAGCTAAGGATTGCACATCCACAGTGTGCATACAGGAGGCTGGGTCCCCCATTTCACCACCGGAGGTCCCCCCTCGTTGTCCGCCATTACTATTGTTATTCCTAGGCTGCGTCTCGCCCACTCCCGAAGCGGGAGACGATCCCCCGTTCAAACCTCTCGCCGGCGGATCTGGTCTGCTCCTGGCGGTACCTCCAGTCTGGCCTCCTCGCCCCCCAGAGGATTTGGCAGCACGGCTGTGTTCTTTCGTTTTGGCGGCGCTGGCTCGCACTTCCGCCGCCATCTTAAGCTGTGTCCCGCTCGGCCTCGTGATGCGCCGGGTGACAGTCTCCTCTCCGCCCGTACTCCTCAATATGTATCTGTCCAGAGTCCCTGTGGTACGGGGAGTGGACGCCAGCGTGGATATGGCCCGGATGGCTCCTTAAACCCGGTGATTGTGACGGATTGTCGGCTCAGGGACAGGAGCCCTCATTTCAGGCAGCCATCAGCACAGTGCCGGAACCGGAAGTGGGAGTTGATTCTTATGGGATTCTTATAACCCGTTAGTCTCTACTGAGTATACATGATGCTTCACATGACGTTATGTATCCGTAGTATCAGAGAAATCTCGACCTTATTCTTAAAAAATTAGAGGTATCCACAACTTAAATAGTTTTAGGCGATCCCTAAAAACACATCTCTTTAGAGCGGCCTATCATGATCCCTACTCAGTCATCTAGATATAGCCTATCCGCTCCGCCTCAAGTGGATCACATATAACGGGTTGTGGCCACTTATGCTGCTCCTATCTGTTCCTCATCTCCTCAAGTTGACTATACTTTCATTGCAAATGAGCACCTATACCTTGTCCCCCCTACCTCATTGTTAGATTGTAAGCTCTTATGAGCAGGGTTGCCATTTTTTGCTCCAATTACTGTATTATGTTATGCTTTGTATTGTATTGTTTTTGGCATTGTATTGTATTTTCTAATTGTTTCTCATGATTGTTTAAATGTGAGCTTTGTATTGTGAATGTGAAGCGCTGCGGAATATGTTGGCGCTATATAAATAAAAATTATTATTATTATTATTATTATTAAACAATAGCTTAGGTTGCACCATATAAGAAAAAACATTTAAGTGCTTCCTTCATATAAGCAAAGTGGTTGTAAGCTTAGTATTAATAATTCCAATTGATAACTGTACGGACTACCTGTGTAATACCCCATCATTTAGGAAATCCTATATATTTATGTAAGTGAGGGCAATATGGCAGGTTTTCTTCATTTGTAATTTAGACAAGCTATTAATACTGAGGGATCTTACCTTCATCACTTCCGGCCTCTCCTGCAAAGTGAATAAATAATAATTATTAGAATCCTGTAACTTTGTGATAGAAAAACTATAAAAATGTCTAATGGGATCATTAGAAGCCATGGTGTGTATTTAACAAATAATGAAAGTCCATACTGAAATGGTATTGGTGCAGGAGTGTAAACATTGAAAGGTTTGCTCCACTTCTTTATATAAATTAGCTATCCTTATGAAAGGTTATCAATATCAGATTGGTGGGGGTCCTATGCTCAGATCCCCCACCAGTCAACAGTTTCAGTGACGCAGACAGAGGTTGGTAGCAAGAGAAGATCTGAAGGACACAACGCCTTTATCTTTGTATTGACACTACTTTGTTAAAAGAAAAAAACTGAGATGCAATTAAAGTTTAAGACTTTCAGGTTTATTGAAAGGGGTTGAGCAAAAATATACTGTGAAGCGTTTAGGAAATGCAACCATTTTTCTACGAAGACTCTTCATTTCAGGGGCTCAAAAGTAATTGGACAAAGTGACTTTAGCATACATAAAATGTTCATTTTGAATACTTTACAGACAATTGTTTGCAGGCAATGACGGCCTGAATTCAGGAAGCCATGGATGTCCCCAAACGCTGGTTTTCCTCCTTTGTGATGCCTTGCCCGCCTTTATTGCAGCCGACTTCAGATGTTGTTAGTGGGTCTTTCTGCCTTAAAGGGAACCTGTCAGCTGTTTTAGCCCTTCTAACCTATCCCTACCTGTCCCTGCAGCCACATACTACTTTCCCAACCATCCCTCTCTGACCAATCTTGCATTTATAACAGTGGAACTGAACAGTTTTTAAACTTACAAAATCTCTGATGATGGGGCGTTCCTGACGGGTAGGAGGTGTCTCCAGAACCGCGCTCCCCCCGCCTCACTGTTCTAATTACACCCTGATGGGCGGCATCATTCCTTCAGGACCGATGTCCTGATTTAAATCTCCCGCCCCGCACTTCCAGGTTCCCTTTAAAAGGGTGGTCCGAAGGCCAAAGAAATTTTTGTCTAAATCCATATTTAGTGCCATAATCCAAAGTAATTTATAATAATTTATTATAACTGCATTAAAAATTCCCTACAGTTCCTTAACTACATTATCTGTTATTGTTATTTTCCCTACTTCCAGTGTGATGACGCTCTGAGAATTTACAGTGTATTCTGGGATACTCAAAGTGGACAGAGGCAGCGGACATAGCCACAGCCTTTCACCCATCCTGAAGAGAAGCATCATCAGTGACGCTCATATCAGGGGATGGGCTAGACCCTGTGCACAATGACAGTGTGCTCTGTAAGATCGGCTCAGATCAGTAGTAACGAGCCAGTAACAGAGCAGAGTGCATTGTCAGAATAATTGATGTTCAGAGATCAGCACCAATTAGCAAGTGATGTCACTTGCGGGAGCAGCATTGGTCTCTGAACACCAGGTATCCTGACTCCACAGAATCACAATGCGCTTTTCTCTGTTTCCGGATTGCTACTACTGAACTGAGCCGGCCAAGCGGATCTATTCCACAATCATGATGCTATAGAGAACTTTCCATCATGAAGAGATCAAGGGAGAGAAGAGAGGATCTTTTTCTATTCAAGATAGCATCCCACATCATGCATGAGATTTCTCATTTTACTAAGCATTTTCAATCATTTTGTTCCATATCGTGGCATATTACTGCTAGCAGGGCTGTGGAGTGGGAGTCTGTTACCATTTTGGGGAAGTCGGTATAAAATGAACCAACTCCGACTTCTAAACTATATAATACATTGGGTACAGTAGTTCAATGCAATACATGTTGAATATTATTAGTATGTTTATTAAATATCTTGATTATTGTTTAATCATAAGAATAAAAAGTCTGACGTTACCATTGTACAACAAGAAATTTATCACTTAAACATGAGCCATGTATGAGGGAGTCTGAGTCGAAGTCTAATTTAGGTAAATTGAGGAGTCGGAGGTATGGCTTTCCAACTAAACAGCCCTGATTACAAGAACAAATAAACCTTCCCCTCACCGGTGGGTTTTGCTGGTCTTCTCTCTCGAAGTTTTGAGGCTGATGGTCGTGAACTTCTGGATTGTGTAAGGGGCTTCTAAAACAAATTAAATTATTGAAAATTGTTAAAATTTAAAGGGAACCTGTCAGCTAGTTTATGCTTCCCCAGCTATCACTGTCTGTACCTGCAGCTTCATTATACTATTCTAATCATCCCTGTCTGAGCTCATAGTGTAATGTGAAAGGTGAAAGAAAAGCATTTATACACTTACATTTCCTTATGTAATGAGGCAGCCAGTCCCCAGCTTGCAGGACGGGGACTGTTTGGCAGGTTAATAGTTAATATTTCAGCCTTGTGTTAGAACATGTTGGGAGACCTGATGTGATGTCACAACCATGTGACTACAATAGGCGGAGCCAAGTTCTCATAGAACATAATATGTTTGCTGGCTTAGCTCCGCCCACTATGGTCACATGATCGTTACATCACACAGGTCCTTTAGCTATCCAAGTTAATAGTGAGTTAACTATTATCCTGCCAGACAGTCCCCCTCCTCCAAGGTGGGGACTGAAATGTAAGTGTATAAATGCTTTTCTTTCACCTTTCACATTACACTCTGAGCTCAGACAGGGATGATTAGAATAGTATTATGAAGCTGTGGGTACAGATAGTGATACCTGGAGGGGCATAAACCACCTGACAGGTTCCCTTTAAAAACCCTACACCTATAATTTACCACAAACATAGGGGGATTGGGAAACCGCAAACACATCAACTATGCTCTATATTTGCCGACAGTATCTAACAGTTAATATACCTCGTCTCCAGCGGGAGAGGACTCCATGGACAATGAAAAAACAAAACACAACAATTACAATTATGAGATGCAATGAAGTAGTCACAAAACACAAACTACCATCAGATGAGCAGCAAAGCAATAACATCTATTCCTTCCTAATCACCGCACCATTATGAGCTTATTGTACTGGACCTGGCAAGCTGTTTCTCAATATGGAGTTGTACTGTTTCCCTCTTACTAATGAGCATCAATTTTTAATGAAGATCTAAAATCAGCACATGTAAACTATCCTTTAACAAGTGCTGAATATTTATGCCGTAATAAACTTTTATTTCTCGGAGACAGAGGGACCCGCTTATGGTCAATACCGCTAACCTTACTCCAAGCCTCTGGAAGGCAGGGAGTGTGGCTTCAGCCTCCCATGTACATAATTAATGACCATGATGGCAGCATTAGTCTACATTTACCTCTTTAGCTGGGATGATTTTGTCTTCCCCTGTAACGACCTCTGAGGTTTTCTTTAGAGATTCCTCGGATGCTTTATGCTGGAAGACAGTTATCTGAGATGTAAGTAATAGCTTATGTCTTGGAATAATGGGGAGAATTTTGACATCCCACTAAGAACAAGCACACAGATTACATACCGTGAAATACACACATGAGCATTTGGAGACTTTTGCCCTGGCGTATATGCCAAATGTATACACAGGGCTCCAATACCAAAAGAATGTCTTTCTGGCTTCTGTATGGCTGGTATATCTTTGTACAGATTTTTGTTTTCTGCTTAGAAATACATTATTCTGCACAAATTTGTACATTACACTGCATTGCTGGCTGTATACAATGAATGTACTGTGCGCCCATAGTGACACGTTAGAAACATACGCCAAGAACTATATTCCTGATGCAAGGTTCAGAAGTGAACAAGGTCTACTATTGCTTGCTGCACTTGCAACCTATACACTGGTAAAGAAACAAAGTCGCCTATAAAACAAACAAAACATTGGTAATGTGCAGTTTTCATAGGAGCCTGAAGATTACCAATCTAGGGCTTAATGACAGCTGTCAATACTCAGCTGTCTTTAACCCCTTCTATTACCCTGATTGCCGTGGCACCAGGGCATCGGGAAGAGCCAGGTAAAGCGCCAGGAATTGGTGCTTCTAATGAATGTGCCGATTTCTGGGGTGGCTGCAAACTGCTATGTTGTAGCCTGGGGGGCCTAATAACTATGGGCCTCACCACGGTGGGAATACCAGCCCCCAGCTGCCTGGTTTTACCTTGCCTGGTAATGAAAAATAAGGTGGAGCATAAATAATTTAGAAAAGAAAATGTGTATTTAAAGAATTAAAAAAAATAATGCTCTTCACTGTATTTTTGATTGCCAGCCAAGGTAAAACCAGGCAGCTGGGGATGGCAGCCTATAGCTGGCTGCTTTATCTGCACTGAGAATCAGAAATACGGGGGATCCTTATGCAAATTTTTTTAAATTATTTATCTTTTACACACCTAAGAGGACAGGTTCATTGCCAATACACTAATGTATATGGCAATAAATCACAGATATCGGCACAATAGGTGGGGACGCAACAATCAATCACAGATGCTGTCACACACAGTGGGCATCTGGATCGACTCTTGGAGTCAGTGCAGTGAATATTCATGAGGATAATGAGTGGACCAGGAAGCAAGTGCAACCGCAGTGAGAGACAGGCAAGTATTAATTCTCCTGCTTTAATTATCATATTGCTCGTTTTCACAGCCCTTCCAGCCAAACCCAAACAGTAACACAAACGTCTCAGGCACATCAGTGTTCAGCGTCCGTGACCAAACACTAGGTGTTTGGTACGATCCCCAAACTTTACAGTTCGGGTTTGCCCATCACTAGTCCTAAAGTTTCAGGGGCTAATTGCTGATGGTTAACCTTTGTGGAATGAAAATCAACATCTTCATCATTGTCTATACCTTATCCTATCTGGATTGAATGGCAAAATATGTAAATGAAGGGGGAGCAGAAATGAGAATGAAAGCTCTGACACTAGATTCTGTCAATAGTGCAGCTTCAGGTTTTGGATCTTTAACTTTAAGCTACGATTTCTCTGCATACAACATTAAAAATGGTCTAGTAGGTCACACGAGTTTGTCAGAAAAATAATACTTCATTTATTTCTTAAATGTAATTTCCAGTTTTGAGGTCTCCGGTAGAACAAAAGATACAAGGGTATAAGCAAAAAATGTGCACAACTAGGTTTAAAAGAATTAAATGGGTTGGCTGGCCTTGAGGCATGTCCTCTATGTGAATGCTGACCTGTGAAATCTCACTGCACGCAGTGTGCACACTGTCAGGATTCTCCAGTGACAGGAACGAGTGGTCATGTGACTGCAAGAATGTGATTTACATATTTCCAGTGCATATTCACAAATTTGCTGTCACAGTGACTTGTGCCCCAAGGCCAGACAATCCCTTTAAGGGTAAAATAAGGGGAATATTGAAACAGTGAACAATTATTGTGAACAAAGTGCATGTCGCTGAGCCCCAGCATTCAGCCATACCTGATATCTATGTACTAGTGAAAACTAGGGTTTCCTATTGATATTACTTATCACATCTCTTTCGTGTTTGACAAAATCAATTTCTGACTCTGATATTTGCTGAGCTGTAGCATGAATTAGTTTGGGTAGCTGCTAGTAACAAGCTGCAATTAGTGAAAAATGCATACAAAGATTACCAAACTCTGGAACAGATCAGGAGGGGTCACTCACATATATGAAGAAGGGCTGGCAGTGCATATAAATATACATGGCCAGACGTCCCCAGTACTGGAGCATGGATACCTAATCAATCAATTCACTACTACTAAAAACATAGAAAAAAATCAACCCTAGGTAAAAACTGGTGTTAATTTATTTCAATTCAACCTGTTGTTGATTTTCTAGTTCAAAGTGCACATTTAAAAGGAATCATGTGCTAAACTGTGAGATGTAACAAAGAGTGCAAACAAATGATACCACAATGATACTTCTGAGTGCCATTGATCAAAGTCATTAGTAGATGCCGGAGAAGATTAGCTTGTTTCAACCCAGCTACAATTGTGTGCCAGCACCCCAATAATAGTAATAGCTCATAGAGTTACCTTGCGTTCTGTCTTCTCCTCATCTTGCGGCTTTTCATCTCTTCCATGTTCCTTCCTTCTTTCCCTCTCGGGGTCTTTCTCCCTTTTGCGTTCTCTTTCCCTATCTCGGTTTCGCGTCTTTTCGGGTTCCCGTTCCCTACTTCGCTGCCCGTGATCGCTGTCCCGATCTGAACCCTTCTCTTTGACCAGACTTCGGTCCGTGTCTCTGTCTCGCTCTCTTACTTTCTCTCTCGTTCTGTCCTTCTCTTTTCCATGACTCCCGTCGCTACGTCTCTCCCTTTCCTTGCCCTTCTCTCGCTCAGACTTTTCTTTACTTCTTTCTTTATCTTGATCTGATCGGGACTCACGCGCTCTGTTCTTTTCCTTCTCGTTTTTCTCTCCCTCTTTTAAGCCATCCCTCTCCACCTCTCCATTTCTCTCCCTTTCTTTTCGTTTATCCCGTTCTTTTTTCTCTTCCTCTTTCAGTTGTTGCCTGTCCTTCCTATCTCTGCTTCCACTTCTTTCTCTGATTTCAGTTTCTCTTTTGTCCTAAAATAGTAGAATAAAAGAAAACAGTGTAACAAAATACAATTTATCATGAACATTATGTGGTAAACAGTTTGACATTTATGTCTGTTAAAAGGTTATGCCCAGTAAAAAGGTTTTCTGGGATTAACATATTGATGACCTAACAATGGATAGGTCATTAATGTGATATTGGTGAGGATCCTGGACAAGCTCTTTGAACCATATGTATTAACAAATGGAAGTCAACTTCACCCCATTTACAGGTCTCGAACTTCAGAGAGCTGGAGGGAACAGTATTGGTTGACTAGTTTATTCAATAGCTAAGTCAGCCTTCTTTTCTGTTGATAAATTAAGTCTGAAATAATCCAGCCAGCCCCCTTCATACTTACCATTATTCATTCTTAAGACTAAATACCTATCTAGTTATATAATCGGGAGTTTGGAATTCGGGCACTGTAGCCGAATCCCAAGCTCCTTTGCGGCACTGCGAGCGATGATGCGCAGTGTCATTGCAAACCGCAGCTGCACTACCGTAAAAAAAAAAAAAAAAAAAAAAAAAAAAAAAAAAAAATATGCTCACCTGTCCCCGAGCCCCCGCTGTCTCCCGCCCTCTTCCTGCAGGCTCCCGGTGGCTCCCGCAGGCTCCCAGTGTCTGCAGAGGTCTTCTACTGCAGTATAGGACCTGCGGTGATGTCAGTCACGTGACACCAGGTTACTCCATGGTAACTTGCGGTCACGTGACTGTGACATCACCGCAGGTCCTATACTGCAGTAGAAGACCTCTGCAGACACTGGGAGCCTGCGGGAACCACCGAAAGCCTGCAGGAAGACGGCGGGAGACAGCGGGGGCTCGGGGTGAGGTGCGCATAAACTTTTTTTTATTTTTTTTTAACCCCTGCCTTCCTGTTTGGAGAGGTTTTACTGTACTGAGCATGCTCAGTATAGTAAAATCCTCCTCCTGCCTCACAGCCTTCTCCAGCCTCACAGCCTCCTCCAGCCTCACAGCCTCCTCCAGCCTCACAGCCTCCTCCAGCCTCACAGCCTCCTCCAGCCTCACAGCCTCCTCCAGCCTCACAGCCTCCTCCAGCCTCACAGCCTCCTCCATCCTCAGCCGCACTACCTGACACCGTTGCAATCTTGCCAACCGTCGGCCCCGCTTCATCGCCACCGCCCTTGCGCCCTCCGCGAAGTCCACGCTGCCCGGATGCCGCCGATGCCTTCCGTCCCTCGCTGCTCTCTCACCGCTGGGGCCTCAATGTCGCCATGCTGGTGGAGTAGCGGTCTACGGGCTGTGGCCGGGTGTCGGGAGCCAGTGACGTCGTCCTGTGGGCGGCAACAGCCAATGGGAGTGAGCGGACCATGTCAACCTGCAAAGCCTGACACGCCCCGCTCACTCCCATTGGCCGCCCCTGCAAGCGGATTGGGCGCTGTGTTGTACACACAGGACGCCTATCCCATTGGCCAGGACTTGGCGTCCTAGACCAATCGGATAGCCGTCCTGTCTTTACCACATACCGCCCAATCCGCTCCTTCCCCTCAGGTCACATGTGTGACCTGAGGGCAGGGACTGATCCCTCTCTGCATCACCCAACCCGCCGCAGAGGACAATGCCGTGTGACTGGGGCTGCGATCAGCCCCAGCACGCAGCCACGTCCTGCCGCCGAGCGGTGATGTCGCCGCTCCAGCCGCATCTCTCCTCACCCCTCCAGCCGGACCTCTCCTCACCCCTCCAGCTGGACCTCTCCTCACCCCTCCAGCTGGACCTCTCCTCACCACTCCAGCCTCACCTCCCCTCACCCCTCCAGCCTCACCTCTCCTCACCCCTCCAGCCTCCCGCCACATCATACTCTGCTATCCACAGAGCCCCCTCTATACTCTGATACCCACAGACCCGCCTGTTTACTCTGCTATCCACACAGCCCCATGTATACTCTGCTAGCCACTCACCCGCCTGTATACATTCAATTCATTTCACCGCGCTCCCGATGCAATTGCACCGGGCCTTTTTACTAGTTTCTTTATAATTGAATGTAATCAAAAGGGAATCTGTCACAAGCAATTTGCCACTGCAGCTGAGCAGCATGATGTAAGGGCTCATATCCTGATTCCAGAGAGGTGTCAACTCACTGGGCTACTTGCTGTAATTTTGATAAAAAGAAGATATTGGGTGCTCACTGTAAAATCTGTTTCATGGAGCATGGTGTCTAGGGTGATCTGCAACTCTCGCAACATGCTGAGGGGATGGCACCTTGATCAGAATGTCGTCTGGGTAAGGGATGACCAGAATGCCTTTGGTCCGAAGAATGGCAATGACAGCTGTCATTACATTCCAGAAGACCCTGGGCACTGTAGATGGACCAAATGGCAGTGGTATGGACTGAAAATGCAAGTCCTGAACTGCAAACTGCAGGAATCTCTGGTGGGATGGAAAAATGGGATATGTGCAGATAGACATCGTGGATGTCCACTGAGCATAGAAACTCCTCAGGCTCCATGGGGGCTATGACTGAACAGAGTGACTCCATCCTGAAGTGGCGGTGGTGGACACGTCTATTCAACAATTTGAGATCAAGAATGGGGTAAACTTGCCGAGTGAATTGATAATCTTAAAGAACCCAGGAATGAGAGAGGGATTCTTTGGTTTGCAGGATTCAAAAAAGTGAGAGAGAGGGAAAGTGCAAAATGGTGTTTTTTGTAGCCGTAGGAGACGGCATTCCGGACCCACAAGTCATCGACTATGGAAAGCCACTTGTCCTGGAACAAGAGGAGACGACCACCCACCCTGAGAAGATCCCCAGGTGGGGACGCCCCGCCATGCCAAAGAGAAAGGTTGGATCTGGGCCTAGACAGCATGCGCTGGTGTCTTCGTGAGCGCCAGGCGGGTGCTGGTGTGAAAGAGGACCTTTTTTTTCTGCCAGATCGGAAACTTGTCATGATTATTGTTCCCTACTGAGAATTGTCAAAAGGAGTGAAAATGCACTGTTGGTCTCTTGGGAGGGGTGTTTGGCTTTTGTTGTGGAAGGAAAGTACATTTACCCCTGGTCGTGCCTAAAATGACCTTGTATAGTTTCTCTCTGAAGAGCTGGGAGCCCTGGAAGAGGAGACTGGTGAGAGACTTCTTGGATGCAGAGTCCGCATTTCATGCCTTAAGCCATAAAACTCTGCAAATCATGATGATGTTGGTGGCCACAAAGGATGAGAAAGCAGCTGCATCCAGTAAGACCAACAAGAGGTATTTACCTGCATCAGCAACGTGGTCCGCTAGTGTATATCCCCATACACAACACTGATTGCGATCTCTGTACACTGTACATAGGCAGACAGCTGCCAATCAGTGCAGGGTTGGATTATACAGAAGCAGGTCTACTTGTCCTCTATTGATAATCTCATGCTAATAAAAGTGTTTTTATTAAAATTACAGCACGTGGCCCAATCTGTGACACATTACTGGAATCAGGGTCTCTGCTCCAATATCATGCTGCTTTCAGATTAGGTGTCAAACACAAGATTTATTTTAATGGTTCCCATCCTGCACAAAAATCAATCTCAGTGACTAACTTACTTCTTTCTCCTTGTGACTTCTCCTATCTTCATCCTTTGCTTCTCTGTTCTCTTTATCCTGAGATTTGGAACTTGATGGGGGCTTGCCTTTGGGGTCTACTTTTTCTCCTGATAATATCCTTTTCACAGCATCATCACTAGACAGCTGGTAAGAAGAAAAAGACTATGGAGGTGTATGATGTGACTTATAGCATAATGCTGCCAAACAATCTGTTGATCTTTAAAGGGATCGATACATGTATATTAATCAGAACCATCCATTAGTCATAGTGCAGAGTAGCTAGTAAGGCTGTTCTGTCTACATGTCCATTCATAGCATGGACAGCCCATTTAGCATTCATTTCAATGGACATCATGTAATGCCCAATTTCTTTTTTGGGGGCTTGCAAAGGAATAAATCATTAGCTCCTGGATTGCAACACAGAAATCGTCTGATCACCAGGTTAATTTGAGCTGTAATTTTTCCTTGTGATCAACTTATCTTCAGGGAACCCATCTAACAAATAGCAGTCATAAAGAGGGAGCAACTGCTGTAACTCCTGCAACCCTTTCAATCCAACCAAAGTCAACAGAAGAGGGTTGACAATCACTGTCACTCCCACACAGTGGAAGGACACATGTGAAATCCAGTCCCTACATCAACCCCTGCTGGCTGCAGTCCGAGGAGAACATGGACAGCTCTTTTTCTGGCAAATCAGTGACGTCCCAGCAGATAAATGTACCCAGGGGAGAGGCAATCATTTCTGCAGGTGAAATATACCTTTAGTGTAAGCTAGCAGAGTTCTAAGGTGACGTGAGACACTTACTTTATTCAGGCAGCATTTTCCTATGGCTTGTAGGAACTCATTGGTCTTGTCTGGTTCATGTCCCGCCACAATACGAGCTGGCTTTACCATAAGCGGCTCCCCGGTGACCAGGATGACGACATCTATTGCCTTCTGTAAGAAACTGATTTTGGCGTCTTTATCCTAAGGTTAAAGAACATAAAAAATATTTGGGGTGTTACTTAAAATTCTATAGACTATGGAAGTGATTAGGCTCAATAGCAAAGGCTCTGGATGGTTCCAGCAGCTCTCATGAATAACAATCTTCCATTAAAGGGAACGGTCATTGGATTTATGCTGCCTGAACCACAAGCAGCATGAATCCAGATGCTGTGTGACTGCAGCCAGGTATACTTTACTGTGCTGCCTCTGGCTGGCTTTCTCCCACCTTGTTCCCCATGACTTAGAGATCTCTGCCTATGAAAACCCATAGTGAGAAACCTGTCGGTCAACGGGTACAGGCTTTTAAAAGTAGGGTTACTCTGATAACCCATAGTGTTTCAGAGTAAAACATACCTGATTACAATTAAATAGGGTTCAAGTCATGCCCCCTGTGGTTGTGGTTCAGGGAGAATGAAACTGATGGCAGATTCCCTTTAAGATCAGTCAAAACTACTGCATAAATCCACAGAAAGTAAAAGCTGACCGGCTACCTGCAGGATAGGCTTCCTAGAGCGGAGTTCACAGTCAATGTACACAAATAGACAAACACAGAGCGGATGTCTGGCAAGCTTTGTAATGATCTTAGTCTTGCATGTCTCCAGATTAGTACAGCTTAAATCTGCGCTGACTGACCTGCATTTACACTGCAAGGATTATACATCATCATTTACAGGCCTTTCGTTGCAGCAACACAGTCCCTTGGTGCAACTTTGATGCAAGAACACTAGTGATACGAAGAGGATGACAAGTTGCATTATGGGTACATGTAACACCATTCATTTGTAGGAGAGCATATTTACATAGGGTTGATCACTGGTCAGATGAGAATAAAGCCAGCTGCGTTCCCAGAGTCACTCAGGCCACGTGTTGACGCAGATTTTGGACATCAAAAATCTGCACAACCTGGCAGAAATGCGCACATAAACATCCTTGTGCCAATAGTACGTTTTTTTTCCGCATTTTTTTTGATGTGGATTTTACCGCTTTTTTTTTTGTAGCAATTGTTCACTGTTGTGACTGTGAATACAGCTAGGTTAGGCTGGGGGAAAAAACAAAAGGGTTTCAACACGTTATAAAATGACATGGGGCTCCACTGTATTTTTTGTTGCCAGTCCACGTACAGCAGGCAGGTACGGGCTGCCACCCACCCCCAGCTGCCTAGTTGTATTTGGTTGGTAATCCAAATACAGCAAAACCCATATTTTAAAAATGTCTTGAAATAATAAAAAAAAAAAAAAAAAAAACAACGTAGGGCTTCACAGTCATTTTGCATGCCAGCCAAGTAGACAGCTGGGGGCTGGAATCCTCAGTGTGGGGAGGCCCAAATGTTCTGGGCCCTC
Source organism: Allobates femoralis (assembly GCA_033576535.1). Taxonomy (NCBI): domain Eukaryota; kingdom Metazoa; phylum Chordata; class Amphibia; order Anura; family Aromobatidae; genus Allobates; species Allobates femoralis. Next base: position 58,942,892 of record JARQOC010000011.1, on the reverse strand, counting down.
CATGCTGCAAATTGCAGCTCGCAGCCACCTCAAAAAAATAACGTATTCATTAGAAGCGCCATTTTCTGTCCTTGTACACCCAACTCTTCTAGTTGCACTGGTGCCATTGGCAGACTAGATAATAAAGGGTATAATATGATTACTAGTACCGTAAGTGATGGGAGATATGTGTCAGCCAGGTTACTGAACTCTATGATGTGAGCTGAGGTGGAGTCACTACATCCCTTCTCTCAGGGTGGGGTCAGAGAAGTTAAAACGTTCACCTCTTTTTTTTTTTCTGTGGCGTGAGTTTTGGAGTGTGGATCCTGGATATAGCCTCCATCCTGGTACCTAGCCTTCCCATCACGGATATAGCCGCCCCCCTATTCTGGTTATGGCACCCCCATCCTGGTACATAACCCCCAGCCTGGTATGCCCCACAGCCTGGATATAGTCCTCCATCCTGGTATATAACCTCTCATCCTGGGATATGGCTCCCTCATCATAGGATATGGGCCCTCCCATCCCGGGATATGCCCCCCTCCTCCCATCCTGGGTTATAGCCCCCTGCTGGCGCACACACAAATAAAAATAAACAATGTTAATTGCCTCTCTGTAGTTCCCCTGCCTGCAGCATGGTCGTCTTCCTGTGTGCCGGACATCTGATCATGTGACCAGGGCAAACAGTGATGACATACGGAGAGGTGAGTTAACATTTTTTTTTGTTTTTTGTGCGTGCCAGCAGGGGGCCATATCCAGGATGGGAACGTAGGGTCAGTATGCTTTAGGCTCAAATAATCTGCGCTGCTCCTTCTCCCACCTCTCTGTGCCGGCTTCAACACTATGGTGATGAACAGGGGGATGCAGTGAATATTACAGAGTTGCTGCTCCCCCCAGCACAGCCCCAGAGCTAGCATAGGTCCAGACCATATCCAGACCATAAGACGCACTCCCACTTGCGTGAACACTACTAAGTGTCTGCTGTGTATTTAGGAGCGAACATTGAAGTGTATGGGTGAAAATCGTGGCAAAATCCGCAGCAATAATTGACACCCTGCAAAGTTTCTTGCACTACAAATGACGGCATTTCCACTGCAGGAAAACCTGCAGCATGGGCACAGATCTTCTGTGTTTACATACACTTTCATTACAATTCACGGTGCTGCAGATTTGGGACAGATCTGCAGAGTATCTGCGCTAAAATAACAGCAAAACCTACAACAAATACGCAGCGTGGGCACATAGTCTCATAGTAACTCACCAGTGGTTCATTTAAAGGGGTTGTCTGGTCTAAATTCACAAGTCTGCAGTCTCTCTATGTGACTGCAGACTTGTGAATCCTCACATCACACACACTGTGTGCTGTGAGGATTCCAGAGCCAGAAACGATGGTCACGTGTGATATGCATGCGCACGATAAACCGAGACCAAGAAGGTGCAGCCTCACTCAATGCAAATGTATTGAGCGAGGATGTGCCTCTCTAGACAGATTCTGACCACTAGTATACTTTATCACATACTTGTGGACATGTGACCGCCGTTCCCAGCTCTGCCACCGGAGAATCCTCCCAGCACACAGTGTGCGCATTATGAGGATTCACAAATCTGTAGTCACTTATAGTGACACAGTTACTGTAGACTCGTGGATTTTGACCAGACAACCAATTTAAGGCCAAGGCTATTTAGTGTTTTAAGCCACTGTTTAAAGGAAACCTGTAAAGTCAGGAAATCCTATTCACCTACAAATATAGTGTTAATCTAGCCTAATTTAGCCTACCAGTAAACATCATTAACATAATGATGCGCAGAATATGAAGTTATATTCTCCTTGCAGCCACACGCCCCTATATAGAGAATGCACTGTAATCACTCCCCGTCACCCTTGGCCGACTACCAGCTGTGCACACGTGCTGCAGAATAGGCTGTCAAACAAAGTGCTGGAGAGTGATCACAGCGCGCTTCTTGTATAGTGACCGGTGACAACTCCCTGCACCACTCTTATGATTGAAAATGATTGGCTACAGGGAGAATATGAGTTCATTTTCTCTGTAGCTGCTGCTTCAGTAAGGCAGGCTCGATTTTAACGCTTTTTACCTGAAGATTTACCCTATATCTGCAGGTAAATATAATGTGGTTTCCATTAGACTCCATGTAGTTTACGATGTTATTTTATTGAAATTATTCACCTGCCACAGGCCAAAGGACACTATTTTTGCCTCCAACTGGCAAATAAACCCTATGCACAATTAGCTATATATACACACTTGGAAACTTTGTAAGCTTACACAATAAATATGGCCGGACTTATCTCCAAAGAACATTATATGAAATAATTAAACCTAATCCCTTGGGGATATCTGCAGTTCATGCACTGTGGATGTGTACCTGCTACTATGGAGCTGGATCAGGTGCAGGCTGTGTTAGGGCTCATTCAGACAGGGACTTTCTAGTACAAGAAAATCAGTGAATTTCAGAAGTGTTTTATTTTTCTTTTATCAGCGTTTCATCAGTCTTTAGTCAGTGGGACAGTTTTTACCATCAGAGTTTTGTCTTATTTTTATCTGTTTTTCTTGGATGAGAAACAAAAATAAAAAAGTTTCTCCACCTCCCCATACCTAGCATACGAGTGCTGCCTGATTTTTATTTTTAACAGACCTCTGACGATTTTGATCCGACAGTTAGGTCAATATCGGATGTGTCTCAACAACTTTGTACAGATCGCACAGTCCGCTAAAAATCACAGACATGTGAAAAGGCCCATTCACTATTATAGGTGCGGGTGCTATCTGTGAAAAACACAGATACAAGTGGCACCCAAAAAACGGTCATGTGAATAAGGCTATGTGCCGACGGGAAAATTTGTCTCCAAAAATCTACATCTTCTGACAAAAATATGCACCAAAAAAGGTGTCATGCCGCTATGTTTTTGGTAAGTATTTGGTGAGGGAAAGTGAAGATTTTTCTCCTCAGTGTGCGAATTCAGGTCAGCTGTTATAAACTGTCACCCGTCACATAAGACGGGCTTGTGCCCTAATTTTTATTAAACATTAAGTACCAATACAGATATTGAACAAGCCGGGGCTCCTGCGCTTGTCTCTGTGGCATTCTGGAACAAAAGCGGTCCTGGGGGCAGAGTAGTGCCCCACTCCAATTCCAGCGGACAGGACCTTTTAACAAGGCAGCGCAGGGCGGGGGGGGTTGACTGTTTCAAGTGGCGTGTGATCAAGCATCTAGCCACCGTAAAGGTACCGTCACACACGGCAATATTGCCTGCAATTTCATTGGCAATTTGCTGGTTGCAGTGAAATCATGGACACATTGTTCCATTTGTACACAGCAACAAAATCGAACAATGTGTCCATGATTTCACTGCAACCAGCAAATTGCAAGTGAAATTGCCTAGCAATATTGCCGCGTGTGAAGGTACCTTAAAGGGATCCTGTCACCTCCAAAATGCCTCCTAAGCTATCAAAATATGTCCCTGCACCATCCTATCACTATTCTCATACTTCTTTTGTCTCCTAAAAGCATCCTGTGAAAGTGCATAAAACCGTTTTAATACTTACTCATTAGTTTATTATAATTAGCAGGGGCTATATTCTTTAGTCACCAGGGGGTGCTGTTTTGCAGCCTGAATGATCCACCCTCTGTCTGTGCTGCTGTGAAACTGAAACTGAAGGCAGGACTAATGATTTGCATTCTGTGAGTGATAGAGAGGGGGAGGGCAATGCCTGCACATCACAGCAGAACACACAGAGACAGGGTGGATCCTGGAGCTGCAAAACAGCCTGCCTTGGTGACTAAAGAATATAGTCATTGCTAATTATAATCACTAATGAGTGAGTATTAAATGTTTTTATGCACTTTCACAGGATGCTTTTAGGAGACAAAAGGAGTGTGAGATTAGTGATGGTGCAGGGACATGTTTTGCTAGCTTAGGAGGCGTTTTGGAGGTGACAGGATCCCTTTAAGAATATGTTGCATCAATCTAGTGGATAGTTTGCCCATACCCGGAGCACCATGACCCAGAAGAAGCACCAGGGGATCAAGGTCCACATCCGCATACACTACCGTGTCAATCAGAGACTTAACTTGTGCCTTATCTCAATATGTTAAAAGGTTAATAAAATGTTTTGTGTACATGCTTACACTGTGGAGGGACCTGGTGAAGGGCAGCACGAGTGGTTTTAAATGACTACTTTATTACAATCAATGATTAAAGTCCCCGTCAGCGGTTTTCGCTAGAGCGGGACTTACGCCACATCTGGCAGTTCTCTACATAGCTCCTATATTCTCTACATAGAGAATTGTCAAAAGTGGCATAAGTCCCGCTCCAGCGGTGAGAATTTGCGTATCTACTGCAGCTGTTTACGCCACTTCCGACAGTTCTCTGCTTAGAGAACATAGGAGCTACGTAGAGAACTCTCAGAAGTGGCGTAAGTCCAGCTCCAGCGGTAAAAGGTGACGGGGACTTTAATCATTGATAAAGTAGTAGTTTACATCCACTGATGCTGCCTTTCACCAGGTGTCCCCACAGTATAAGCATGTACAAAAAACATTTATGTTAACCTTTTTCACACAATAAGATAGGGCATAAGCCCGTCTTGTGAGGCGGGTGTCACTTTCTGGCAGTCGCGGCTGACCTGAAAGCAAACACTACATTCTAGCACTGTACTGGAAATACGCAGAAATTCCTGCATTAATAATTGACAAACTGCAGATTTTCCCACAGAAAGATCATATACACAGGACAAAAATCTGCAGCATGGGAACAACATTTCAAAAAGCCCATACACTTTGCTGGGAGTTTGATGTGTTGTGGATTTGATTAAAATACACAGAAAATTCGCACCAAGCCCTGCAGCAAATATGCAGTGTGGGCACATAGCCCTAAGCCCTTATATTGCAGGCTCCCAAGAGTAATGATTGTGATCTGACATTCCGTCAATCATAACAGTATCATTTAAAAGGCAAGAGAGAGGTCAGGCCTCTATAGAAGGCTACCGGATCTGCTATGTTCGCACACCTATGAAGCCTTGCCTGTGGATGTAATACTCAAGAATCACACTTTTACGTATCCTAAATACTAAGTAAAAGGACAAGTGCATTCAGAGTGGCAGAACACTCTTCAGACGACCATTAACAACCTCAATGATAGCCGCCAAGGCATGTAAGTGCAGAGATTTCTGCTTGTGGCGCTCTTAATCTATACTGAAAAAAAGGAGATTTTTGTGTACTCACCGTAAAATCCTTTTCTCTTAGCCTCTAATTGGGGGACACAGGACCGTGGGTGTTATGCTGCTGTCCACTAGGAGGCGACACTAAGTATTATCTGAAAAAGATAAATGGCTCCTCCTCTGTAGCATACACCCCCTGAGACAATCCTCAGATCCTCAGTTTTGTGCTAAAGCAGTAGGAGCAGGTATGAACAACATAGCCTATAATAATCAAGCAACCATACCAGATAACCATATTGAACAAACATAGAAGTCAACAAGGCCCGGTGGGCCAAAAGGGTGGGTGCTGTGTCCCCCAATTAGAGGCTAAGAGAAAAGGATTTTACGGTGAGTACACAAAAATCTCCTTTTCTCCTTCGCCTCATTGGGGGACACAGGACCGTGGGACGTCCTAAAGCAGTCCCTGGGTGGGAAGCTAGAACATCACTACACTGGCTGCACATTACATGTGAGTCAATGCAGCCTGCAGGATGCGCCTGCCAAGACTGGTGTCTGTGAAGCATCACAACGTGCATACCTAGTCCTCGACAAATATGTGAAGGGTGGACCAGGTGGCTACTTCGCATACCTGTGAGCAGTTGCCTGGTGCCTAATAGCCCAGGAAAGTACAACAGCTCTGGTGGACGGTGCCTTAATACCTGAGGAAATAGGCAGGAGTCGAAGCTGATAAGCTTCCTGAATGATGATTTTGAGCCACCTGGATAGAGTAGCCTTGGAGGCTGTCATACCCTGTCGGGGTCCTTTTGAGAGAACAAAAGGAGAGTCAGCCTTTCTGAAGGATGCATTTCTAGACACATATTTTGAGTGCTCAAACTAGATGAGGGAGTGCAGGGCCTTTTCTACCTGGTGTACCAGTGCCGGACGGAAGAACGGCAATGAACTGTCTTCATTCAGATGAAATTGGGGTACCACCTTCGGAGTGAAGGAAGGTACCGACCTGAGCACAACCTGGTGTTGCTGAAAAAGAACCAGAAAAGGTGCTTTACAGGAAAGAGCAGCAAGCTCTGACACTCGAAGGAGCGATGTAATCGCTACAAGGAAAACCACCTGTGAGACAACAGCTGAAGGGGAAAGTCCTTAAGTGGTTCAAAGGGAGGCTTCTGGAGAGCCTCCAGAACTAGATTAAGATCCATGCAACTGGAGTCCCTTGTAAGGGGGGAACCAGGAGGCATACCGCCTCAATAAAGGTTTCAATTTTAGGGTTAACTGTTAGTCAACTTTGAAAGAGTACTGACAGAACAGAACCTGTCCCTTGATGGAGGCAAGGACGAGGCCCTTGCCCAGTCCAGATTAGAGAAAAACTAAGGTATTTGGTAAGGAGAATTGGAGGGGTGCTTGATCACCAGATTTGCACCATGACCAAGATAGTTTCCATGTGCGAGGTATATCTTTTCCGACACCGGCTTCCTTGCTCTGATCATGGGTATGACCTCATGAGAAAAACCAGCCTGAGTTAAAAACCCAGGTCTCAAGGGCCACGCCGTCAAAAATCAGGGCCTGAAAATTCGGGCGGAAAATCGGACCCTGGGAAAGTAGATCTGGTCGGTCTGGAAGACGCCATGGAACGTCGGCGTTGAGCTGTACTGCGTCGGCGTGCCTCGCTCTCCTGGGTCAGTCCGGAGCAATTAGGAGTACTGGAAGCCTTTCCAGCTTGATCTTCCTGACCACTCTGGGTACGAGAGGTAGGGGAGTGAAAATGGAGAAAAGCCGAAACTGGGTTCAAGGTTGGACTAAAGCGTCTGCGCTTAGAGACTGTGGGTCGTGTGACCCGGCTATGTAGTCGGGAACCTTGGCATTGAGACTGAACGCCATGATTCTACGTCTGGGATACCCCAACACCTGCAGATTTGGTGAAAAACTTACGGGTGGAGAACCCGCTTTCCGTGTGCTTGCCGGCTGAGAAAAACTGCTGCCCAATTGTCGACCCTTAGAATGTGGCCTGACGATAGAAAAGAGTTGTTGTTTTCTGCCCAGGGGAGAATTGGTTTGACCTCCTGCATGGCAAGTCTGCTGCGGGTCCCGCCTTGGTGATTTATATGAGCCACTTCCATGGCGTTGTCTGATGGTATTCTGATGTGACGGCATGTGAGAAGTCGATGGAGCGATCGAAGTGCCAGATAAATGACTAGAATTTCCAGGAGGGTGACGGGCAGTGTGGATTCCGGTTGCGTCCATCTGCCTTGCGCAGTGTGGAAGAGATCCTCAGCTCCCCAGTCAGTGAGGCTCGCATCCGTGGTAAGTAACCCCCAGCAGGCTGGGGAACGACCTGCCCCGAGTCAGGGAAAGAGGTCAAAACCACCAGAGGAATGGTCGGTGGCAGGTGAGAGGCGAAAGGTCATGTCAATGAGTGTGGTTTCTTGTTCCAGGTAGGCAGGATCTGCATCTGGAGAGATCTGAGGTGTAGTGGTGGAAATGGAACTGCCTGTATCGCAGTGACCATGCGACCTAGCACTCTCCTGGCGAAGCGAGGAGAGTGAGATTGTTGGCCACACAAGTGGCAAACTTCCTGCTGTAGAGTTCGGGACCTGTTCCGTGGGAGGAGAACCAACCCCCCGAGAAGTATGGAATAGCGTTCCCAGAAAAGTTAGAGACTGACTTGGGACTGGAGAAAAACTTGGGTAAGGTGATTAACCAACCTAAGCGAACTAGTGTATCTATGGTGATACAGTGTGTTCGCAGTCCCTGAAAGATGGAACCTTGACGTGACGAGGAGATAGTCTAGGAATGGTAGGTCGACAATTCTTCTCGAGCAAAGTATAGTCATAACGGCCGCCATGACCTGTGTGAAAACTCTTGGAGCTGCGGCGAGGCCAAATGGGAGGGCCACGAACTGAAAATGGTCTTCGCCGACTGCGAAGTGTAGGAATTTTTGATGGACCTGAGCAATTGGGATGTGTAGGTTCGCATCCCGAATGTCTATGGAGGCGAGGAATTCCCTCTGTCCATAGAGGCTATGATGAAGCGAAGGGACTCCATGCAGAAATGTCGCACACAGACAAATTCGTTGAGATGTTTTAGGTCCTGGATGGGTCGGAATGATCTCTTTTTGTGAACTAAGAGGTTAGAGTAGAATCCCTGAAACCTCGCGTTTGTAGGCACCGGAATGATGACGCCGGCATCCATTTGAAGGAAAATAATCCTACCTGGGGATCTGAACCAAGGTGCAAGAAAGGTACCATGCGCCTGAGGCAGGAGCCTTAACCATTAGGCCGCTCAGATTGATATATATACACATACACTAGATGGGTGCCCGATGCACAATGCATCGGGATTCTAGCCGAGCGAGTCTCTGACTCGCAATGGCCGCTTCGCGGCCAATGCTTCGCGCTGCTAAGGCGACTCGCCATGCCCGCTGCGCGGGCATAGCGAGTCGCCTTAGAACTGCTCGCAATGGCCGCTTCGCGGCCAATGCTTCGCGGTGCTAAGGCGACTCGCCATGCCCGCTGCGCGGGCATAGCGAGTCGCCTTACAACTGGTCGCATTGGCCGCTGCGCGGCCAATGCATTTTTCGTATCCACATGACCACGCTGAGTCGCATGCGACTTTGGTGCGCGAAATCCATTCGTGATTATATAATAGATATACCCTGTATATATACATCCCTTTTTTTTTTTTTTTTTTTTTTTTTGGGGGGGGGGGGGGATTGAGAAGGTCTAGTTCTGCGCGATCCGCCACCGTGTTGGGACGGTTGGCAAGTTGTTCGGCCAAATGAGTTCCGAAATGGAACGGAACCGTGTTTGCTGACAGGGAACAAAAGGGCGCTCAGACTGCGCTGAGGTATTGAGCTACAGTTACCTCCTGTTGCACCAGAGAGTAACTAATGTAGCTTTTCACCGGAGAGGTGTCCGCTGAGATAAGGGAGTGGAGTAAGCTGCTTCGCCTCAATGAGGCTGAGTCCGCTTACCAGTCTTGGAGTCAGAGAGCCCATCTAAAATGATGGTGTTAGAGGCTGCCGAGGCTGCGCAGTTTGCCACATCTAAGGAGGCGCGCATAATATTGCCGCGACAGAAATCTGATAAGTTAAGGTGTATCTTAGATAGAGGAGCTGTCAGGGATGGAGAGGAGTGTCTTAGTAGACAGTCGTGAGATGGGAGGGTCGGTCCACCTGAGGGGAATCCGACTAGGTCTCTGTCATTGCAGGCAAGAATGGGTACAGAGACTCCATTGTCTCTCTAATCCCAAACCTTTTATCAGGATGAGATCCATGCCTTACGAGGTTGCTGCAGCCTGTAGTGTGTTGCAGCTACCGCTTGTTTTCATCCGATGCTCCATAATGTGATGCTGCATCATGTGTCCGTCAGGAGTATGCAGTGGAGCTGGGACTCCTGGAGTGTGTGCGCTGCTGCATATGCCCATTAGGAGCACGCAGCAGGGCTGAAGTTCCATGTGCTATGCTGCCGCATGTGCCCATCAGACACACGCAGCAGTCTGAGGCTTGGAATGGGCTCGCCCTACCTGCGGTGTCTCAACCTAAAAACCCTTTAGGGGTGATGAAGGAGTCCACTATCAGAGGGCTCCTGCGTAGTCTCGACTTCAACCCAAGTTCCCCAACAGTGGGGAAATAGGGAAGGAGGGACATCTGGGCGTTTTTCCTATATGAAGGAAATTGCATTATCTGTTTCCGTTTGAGGATCAGAGATATCTACGGTCTGATTGACTGCCGTGGTAAGGTCCTCAATCAGGCTGTAGACTTAGAATAATCATAGTCCAGATGTGTATCCACGTCATGATCTGACGCCGACTCATAGTGCCTATGTGATGTAGGCGAGTCTTGTCGGCTGTCTTTGAGTATGAGACCTGAGAGCCCTTGGAATACGCAGGTGAAGGAGATCTCCTTGACCGTTTCCTTGTGTCCTCGGACCTTGAGGAGTAGTTGTGACGATGTGAACACCTAAGAGGGTTACTATTGTCCGTGGAGTCCTGTGGCGTAGTGCTAGGACCTACAGTCACGGGTGACAAGTGGTTTTGCAGGGTCTGAATCAAGTTAGGGGACAGTGTCTCCAAACACTGTCATGGGCTGCGACAGCAGAACTGCACATTCGGATGCATTAGGGGCACTGGGTGACACCTCAGGGGCAGTAGGCTCTATTGCAGTTGTAATAGTACATCCTGAGCAGAGCGAGGTAGTACTGCCACTGGTGAGAGAAGTCTGCATGCAGTGCAGATGGTGTACTATGCAGTATATGTCTTAGCCTTCTTGCCCTTTAGTCCTGACAAGGTGCCTGAGTACATAGGCCCTGTGAGGACTAGGCCCCGCTATGTATAATGCAGGGAGGTGATATGGGATGGAAGGGGAGCTGCAGCAGAGTATGCTGAGCTGCTTACCAGTCCCTGTGGCTGCCAGCCCTTAGATGCCGCTCTCACCACGATCCAGTGTCCCCCAGCGTCTGTGGAGCCCTGTCCAGTGCAACTCCGATGCCTCTGGAGTGGATTCAGGGTCCAGGGAGCATTATGGCGCTGATAATGGCGCCAAAACAGTGTCCCACGCTGCAGGAGAGGTGCGAGGGGAAGCCCCGCCTTTCAGCGATGACGCGGCGGCGGGGGGCGGGGATCGCAAAACTAGGCCCGAAGCCGGGGCCTGTAGTAGATTTTGCGGCCGAAAATAGAGGCGGGCCGGCGCGGAGGTTCGCGCGGACATGCGGGAGGAGCGGGGACCGTGGGGCAGCGATTATAAAAGCGATGCCTGTAGGCTACCCTAATATAGGGTGCCTAATGGGCCGCCATCACCTGTGGGGTTGTGGCTCCTTGTTGAAGCTGCATCCGTCCTGCTGCAGAGCCCCTCTGCCGGTTTTTGTTCCCTCTGTCTTGCTGCTTGCGGTGGGGACATGGGGCATTACTACGACCCAGAGCCCCATCTGTGGGGACTGGGGAGGAATGCGGGCCTCAGAACCGGCAGGTCTGGAAGTCGCTTTAACCCTGCACCTCCAACAGTGGAGGGCCGAGAAAGGAATAGCCCTTGTCATACAAAGTAGCTCGACCCAGAGTCCCAACTGTGGGGTCTGGGGAGGTACCTGCGGATGTCATGTCCCTTCAAAAAGTAAAATGCAGCTTCAAAAAGTAAAAATAATGGAGAGAGAGTGAAGACGTCTGCCTCCTATAAGACACTAAGCAAAAACTGAGGATCTGAGGATTGTCTCAGGGGGTGTATGCTACAGAGGAGGAGCCATTTATCTTTTTCAGATAATACTTAGTGTCGCCTCCTAGTGGACAGCAGCATAACACCCACGGTCCTGTGTCCCCCAATGAGGCGAAGGAGAAAATCAAGATGTTTTGAAAATTTTGTTTCCATTTTTTCATCATTTGTATATAACTAACTGCGATTTCCATAACTGCATTTCCTTCTTGGTGTTGCAATTTCAATGTTGAGGTATAAAGCATAGAGTGCAGATTACAGTTACACTGTTCCCATATAACCCTCCACACTCCGGAGCCCGGCACGGCTTCATACAATCGTTCCACCCTGGCAGTCTCCATTAATATCAGCCATTGTAACCTGCCCTTGTATTCAAGTGTAACTGGGCAACACTGGGACAGTTTATAAGGCAGTTGCCATGTAAGTGATAGCTCAGGAATGTGCCATGCTTTCATCCGTGAAATCATTTCTTCGGTTTCATTGGACATCATCACATATTTACATAGCCAAGCCTATGATGGGAACACAAAGCCAACACAATGGGGTCACATTTTATTGGATAAGATGTCCAGATTGTTAAAAGGCACAGTCTATATTTTAATAGGCTTCACACTGGCATTTTTTGGCATCAGTGTGAATGAGTCCAAAACTGGATGCATCTGCATCCATTTTCGGTCACATTGACTTTCAAAGGTGCTGCAGGCACTTGCGGGTGCATCCAGTTCTTCCTGTTTCCCCCTGATCCAGATGTCACTGGTTTTTGCACTGAGACCAGAACCGCATTTTGTTGTGATTTAGGTGTCCGTGGCAAAAAACGAGAACACCCGGATCTGGGGCACTATGGGTTAAATTAGAATGTGGCTCTTTGGCACCCGGATCCGGAAGACTCTAGATTCAGCTGGATTTGGACGCGGATCTGGGTTTTTGAACTGCGCATACCTAAAACATAGTTCTAAAAGACATGACCCCTAGGGGGCATGTCATTTGGCCCCGGATCCAGTGGAAATAGGTACACAACCAGATACAACTGTCTGCTCCCGAAACACTATTATCAATGATCTTTGAGATGAATCAGTGATAATACCAATGCGGGTGCATCAGTTTTTACAATTCCAGGAGGTCCGGGGAAATATGGGGGGGATGCAGGTAAAACCTGCATCCCCCTGGATTCAAAATACACTAGTGTGAAACCAGCCTAAATAGGTGGAAAATCCCTTTGGTTTACTTGAAAAGATTATTAAAAATGTACTACTCATGTATATATGTGAATAAATGTGAATTTTTCACATAAGAGGAGACAAATGTCTGCTGACTTTGGGAGCCCACTCAAAAAGAAAAAGGCTATCTTCAATACATGGGATAGGGGATAACTTACTAATGATTGCTGGGGGTTCAGCAGCTGGGACCCTTATAGATCCCCAGAACTGGAGCTGGAGAATAGGGCTCTGCAGCCCTGTCCTGAATGGAGCGGAGGTGTGTGTGCTTCTCCATTTCATTCATTGCCTATGGAACTATGAACCTTGCTTTTTAAGCAATTCTTTAGTGACCATAAGCAAAAGTTTGCAATAGTAGCACACATACAAAGTTCTAGTGGAATTGGTTATCTGTCTTTTTTCGTCTACATAAGCGACCACACAGAGGCAGTATCTGCCTCCGATGAAGAGATGGCAAAATGTGCGTGGAGTGCAACCATCTGAAGTGATGTGGTTTGTTGGATCCAGGCTCACCATGCTTACTGATCCTTACCTTTTTTGTCCCTGTAACACTATCTTAATTGCTATTTTGAAGCCACTTTGTCAATATATTTTGATTCATAGCATTAATGTAAAAACATAACTTACACAACATTAAATAATTTCAGACTTGCTAATAAAGTTTAATAGGAGGAATAAAAAAAATAGGAAGAAAGATGGGAGTTCTCACCTTCACATTATCTGATTTCAGTTCAGATTCGGTGTATAAGCCCTTAAAAAACCCTGTTGTTCTAATAACCTGAAACATAAAAGCAGAACATATTAGGACCCAGATATAATCCCTATATTAGAGGAAGATTACACATTGATTTATAATGGGGTTGACTGGGTTACATCAAAGTGTATTGCTGTGATGGGAAAAATAGAGCTTTATATAGATGACGACAACCAGCAACAATGATGAATCTGCGGCAGAAGCTCCGACACAGGAACGAGAGACAAGAAATGACAACTTGACTGAGATACAATTCCTATTTTGACCAGTATGAATGAGAAGACACTATCTGAGTGCTGTCCATTATCCAAGGACTCTTAAGGTACCGTCACACGCGGCACTTCTGCTAGCAATTTCACTGGCAATTTGCTGGTTGCAGTGAAATCATGGACACATTGTTCCATTTGTACACAGCAACAAGATAGAACAATGTGTCCATGATTTCACTGCAACCAGCAAATTGCCAGTGAAATTGGATGCAAAATTTGCGCGTGTGATGGTATCTTTAGGGCTCCTTCAGATGTGGTGTCTGATCTCGAGCCACAAAGCACAGACTGGCAATGGAGCTCCTGACATAAACGTCACGCCTTGGGCCGGCTTCACACCATGGTTTTGAGCTTTCAGGTTCTGTCCAGTTTGAACAGGACAGAATCTGATCCGGTTTTGCCCCCATGTGTCCCTATGGTGCCGGATTGGTCCTATTTGGCCATCTGGTTTTCTTATTTTGTCCCTAATCCAATTTGGTCCGGTTTTGCACCAGTCACAAAATCGGAGTCAGCATCATTTTTTTTTTTTGTCTGATGAAAAAAACTAATAAAATTATATTGTCCCGGATCCGGGGCGATCCGGCGCTCATAACATTGGAGTCTATGGGCGCCGGATCCAGTAAAAAAAAAAAAAATCGGATCGTTTCTCGGATCCGATATGTTTCACAGCACAGGCTCTGATCTGTCAGCCTGTGTGTGCAGTGCTGCTGTCCATGGTGCTGAATAAGTGTGGCAGCATTTCAGAGACACAGCTGGGAGTTCAGCACCATGGACAGCAGCACTGCACACACTGGCTGACAGATCAGCACTGTGGACAGAAGCACAAAAAACAAATCCTGCAAAAAACAGGATCAGAGGGCATATTTGCCCACACTTTGTGCTCATCCTGTGCTGTCAGGTTCTGTCCAGTGGATCCTGCAAAACACGAGACAGAACCTGACAGCTGAAAACCGTGGTGTGAAGCCGGCCTTATAGACATATACAGTTAGGGCCAGAAATATTTGGACAGTGACACAATTTTCGCGAGTTGGGCTCTGCATGCCACCACATTGGATTTGAAATGAAACCTCTACAACAGAATTCAAGTGCAGATTGTAACGTTTAATTTGAAGGGTTGAACAAAAATATCTGATAGAAAATGTAGGAATTGTACACATTTCTTTACAAACACTGCACATTTTAGGAGGTCAAAAGTAATTGGACAAATAAACATAACCCAAACAAAATATTTTTATTTTCAATATTTTGTTGCGAATCCTTTGGAGGCAATCACTGCCTTAAGTCTGGAACCCATGGACATCACCAAACGCTGGGTTTCCTCCTTCTTAATGCTTTGCCAGGCCTTTACAGCCGCAGCCTTCAGGTCTTGCTTGTTTGTGGGTCTTTCCGTCTTAAGTCTGGATTTGAGCAAGTGAAATGCATGCTCAATTGGGTTAAGATCTGGTGATTGACTTGGCCATTGCAGAATGTTCCACTTTTTTGCACTCATGAACTCCTGGGTAGCTTTGGCTGTATGCTTGGGGTCATTGTCCATCTGTACTATGAAGCGCCGTCCAATCAACTTTGCAGCATTTGGCTGAATCTGGGCTGCAAGTATATCCCGGTACACTTCAGAATTCATCCGGCTACTCTTGTCTGCTGTTATGTCATCAATAAACACAAGTGACCCAGTGCCATTGAAAGCCATGCATGCCCATGCCATCACGTTGCCTCCACCATGTTTTACAGAGGATGTGGTGTGCCTTGGATCATGTGCCGTTCCCTTTCTTCTCCAAACTTTTTTCTTCCCATCATTCTGGTACAGGTTGATCTTTGTCTCATCTGTCCATAGAATACTTTTCCAGAACTGAGCTGGCTTCTTGAGGTGTTTTTCAGCAAATTTAACTCTGGCCTGTCTATTTTTGGAATTGATGAATGGTTTGCATCTAGATGTGAACCCTTTGTATTTACTGTCATGGAGTCTTCTCTTTACTGTTGACTTAGAGACAGATACACCTACTTCACTGAGAGTGTTCTGGACTTCAGTTGATGTTGTGAACGGGTTCTTCTTCACCAAATAAAGTATGCGGCGATCATCCACCACTGTTGTCATCCGTGGACGCCCAGGCCTTTTAGAGTTCCCAAGCTCACCAGTCAATTCCTTTTTTCTCAGAATGTACCCAACTGTTGATTTTGCTACTCCAAGCATGTCTGCTATCTCTCTGATGGATTTTTTATTTTTTTTCAGCCTCAGGATGTTCTGCTTCACCTCAATTGAGAGTTCCTTTGACCGCATGTTGTCTGGTCACAGCAACAGCTTCCAAATGCAAAACCACACACCTGGAATCCACCCCTGACCTTTTAACTACTTCATTGATTACAGGTTAACGAGGGAGACGCCTTCAGAGTTAATTGCAGCCCTTAGAGTCCATTGTCCAATTACTTTTGGTCCCTTGAAAAAGAGGAGGCTATGCATTACAGAGCTATGATTCCTAAACCCTTTCTTTGATTTGGATGTGGAAACTCTCATATTGCAGCTGGGAGTGTGCACTTTCAGCCCATATTATATATATAATTGTATTTCTGAACATGTTTTTGTAAACAGCTAAAATAACAAAACTTGTGTCACTGTCCAAATATTTCTGGCCCTAACTGTATGAACCTGTCATGCTTTGATTAGGAGACCCACGGCCAGTCCGTGCTTTGTGATCCAAGATCAGACCGATGTGCATGAACGTCTAATGGTACTGTCACATGTCACGATATTGTGTAGGATATCGCATAGAAGTCATGTGTTTGGAGGAGTGGCTGCGACATCGGAACATTGTAGTAACTGCGTTGTAGCGTGTGACACAGCAATATCAGTGTGAGATATCATGAGATTGCACATTGCAGATTTCAGAACATGTTCTTAAATCAGGCGATCTGTGATAATGCCATCTGCTGCATCGTGCGGTGTGATACCACGATAACGATGTGTTCCACGATTTCTCCCATTCAGCGCTGTGAAAACAAGGAATCCTAACGTCCGCTATTCACGATCTCACCACGGAATCGCCACAATGTTGTAGACAATATCTCAACGTCACACGTCTACACTCCGATCACGATCCAAATCTCCGTGCGAGCGCGCTCCCGTGACTTCTATGCGATATCCTACGCGATATCGCGATGTGTGACGGTACCATTAAGGAGCCTTTGGATAGGAGGAGAAGAAACCTTTTTTTGTCCTATATGAGAAAGACCAATGAAAATCGGACCAATCTGATGAAAATCACTGATGAAGCTCAGCCCAGTTTTCTCATACAGGAAAAAACCTGATGTCCGAATGGGCCCTAAGGCTATGTTCACACAGTGCATTTTTACCATGTTTTTATGCTAATCTACACCTGCATTTTTGATTTCCAGCATAACCTATGTGAGTCAGGTAAAAGCTGTGCACACACGTTGGTTTAATTTCTTTCTTTGCAGAAACTGAAACCTGAACTAGTTTTGTAGCATTTTGAAAAGAGCCAGCATAGGGCCTGATGTATATAATAAATCATTTTGATTTTTCTAAATTCAATAAAAATGAACCTGATTTAAAAAAAACAACAAAAACACAGCTTGGTAATCTGCATTGCAGAATTCCTAACAGAAAATTCACAGGGTAAGTAAAGGGGTATTACGACGACCAAAGTTCATTTTAATCAATAGATCTTGGAATAGTAATAATTTCCACAATTGGATGTGTGTAAAAAAATGCTCCTGTGCTAAGATAATGTTATATATGTGTCCCTGCTATATACTGTGTAATGGATGTGTCTGACCGTACAGGGAAATGGTCTGATCACACCACATCTCCTGTGCTGAGATAATCATATATGTGTTCCTGCTATGTACTGTGTAATGGATGTGTCTGATCATACAGGAACATGGTCTGATCATACATCTCCTGTGCTGAGATAATCTTATATATGTGTCCCTGCTATGTACTGTGTAATAGATGTGTCTGACCGTACAGGGACATGGTCTGATCATACCACATCTCCTGTGCTGAGATGATCTTATATATGTGTCCCTGCTATGTACTGTGTAATGAGGGTGTCTGACCGTACAGAGACATGGTCTGATCATATCACATCTCCTGTGCTGAGATGATCTTATATATGTCTTCCTGCTATCTACTGTGTAATGGATGTGTCTGACCGTACAGGGACATGGTCTGATCATACCACATCTCCTGTGCTGAGATGATCTTATATATGTGTCCCTGCTATGTACTGGGTAATGAGTGTGTCTGACCGTACAGAGACATGGTCTGATCATATCACATCTCCTGTGCTGAGATGATCTTATATATGTCTTCCTGCTATCTACTGTGTAATTGATGTGTCTGACCGTACAGGGACATGGTCTGATCATACCACATCTCCCAGGCAGTGAAGGACACAGTATACAGACATTACAGCATGGGAATGCAAATATTTTAGTTTTTGGTAAAACATTTTTTTAAAATAGGCAGGGGAATATGTTACCTCACGGACGACGCATGGGCCGAGGTGGGGGCAAGTTGGACGACGGATTGGCTGGGCAGGGATGGGGGGGGGTAAGCTGACGGACGACACGCGTGTCGGGGAGGGGGAGCTGACAGACGACACGCGGGCCGGGGGAAAGGGGGCTTGACAGACGCAAGTTGGGGTGCAGGGTGACAGATGTTGGAGCTGATGAGGCCCCCTATTAGTTTACATGGAGGACAGCCAGCCTCCCTCCCGCTGGGCAGTCATACCCTGTGTCTGCTCTTCTTTCCCGTTATATACCAGTTCCTGTGGGGACTACAAGTCTCAGCCTGCCCTGTGAGGAGACTGCTGGGAGTTGTAGTCCTCACAGTGTTCTGGGAGTTGTAGTCCTCACAGTCTTCTGGGAGTTGTAGTCCTCACAGTCTGCTGGGAGTTGTAGTCCTCACAGTCTGCTGGGAGTTGTAGTCCTCCCAGGTCTCCTCCTCACCTCTGTCAGGATGTCGTGCAGGTACCGGAATGGCGGCTTCCCCAGCAGTTTGTCGGTGAGCGGCGGTTTCCTGATCACTCTCCCCAGTGACTCCTGTGTGCCCCGCACAACCGCAGGATCCATCCCGGGGCCGTCAGTGCTGGGCGGCCGAGGACAGGGCCGAGCTGTGCTCCCCGCTGCTCTCCGTGTACACCGTCTCCAAGGCTCGGGACCGTACACTCAGCACCGGCCAGCCTTTCCCTTCCCACAATCCATAGCGAGCAGCGTTCTGCGCATGAGCCGCCTCCGCCGTTACCAAGCGTTCGCCGCCATGGCAACAAAGCGTAACACATCCCTGGGCGGGGCCGAAAACAAGGCAAGTCACGTGTGCAGCTACGTCAGTGACAGGACACGTGACCTGAGCTCGCACTTATATAAGTGTCTCCAGGCGGCGGCTGCTCTGTGGTGATTCGCAGGTGACGGAGCCGCTAAATCACCTGAATCACAATGGCGGCCATTATAAGGTGCGAGGTCTGCTGCCAGCATCACTGGAGGTTTTCTGGACGACTTCTGCAAAAATCAGGGACAATGTTTTATTCTGGACAGATTTAAAAGCAATAATAAATTATGGGACATACTAAAAAGAATGAAGAAAAGGAATAAATAAAAAGAATGAAGATAATAACTTATTACAGAAACATTATGTAGATGTATAAAAGGTTTCTTGGGTATCTTAGACATGGAATGAACACATATCCCATATAACCAGGTGTATATTATGTTACCTGAGCATTTTAGGTGTGGAATGAAGATGAAATATTAGTAGATAATAAGAAAATGAACATATATCCCATATAACCATATGTATATTATGTTACCTGAGCATTTTAGGTGTGGAATGAATGTGAAATATCAGTAGATAATAGGAAAATGAACACATATCCCATATAACCAGGTGTATATTATGTTACCTGGGCATTTTAGGTGTGGAATGAAGATGGAATATCAGTAGATAATAGAAGAATGAACACATATCCCATATAACCAGATGTATATTATGTTACCTGAGCATTTTAGGTGTGGAATGAAGATGAAATATCAGTAGATAATAAGAAAATGAACATATATCCCAAATAACCAGGTGTATATTATGTTACCTGAGCATTTTAGGTGTGGAATGAATGTGGAATATCAGTAGATAATAGGAAAATGAACACATATCCCATATAACCAGGTGTATATTATGTTACCTGAGCATGTTAGGTGTGGAATGAAGATGGAATATCTGTAGATAATAAGAAAATGAACATATATCCCATATAACCAGATGTATATTATGTTACCTGAGCATTTTAGGTGTGGAATGAATGTGAAATATCAGTAGATAATAGGAAAATGAACACATATCCCATATAACCAGGTGTATATTATGTTACCTGAGCATTTTAGGTGTGGAATGAAGATGAAATATCAGTAGATAATAGGAAAATGAACACATATCCCATATAACCAGGTGTATATTATGTTACCTGAGCATTATAGGTGTGGAATGAAGATGGAATATCAGTAGATAATAGAAGAATGAACACATATCCCGTATAACCAGATGTATATTATGTTACCTGAGCATTTTAGGTGTGGAATGAAGATGAAATATCAGTAGATAACAGAAGAATGAACACATATCCCATATAACCAGGTGTATATTATGTTACCTGAGCATTTTAGTTGTGGAATGAAGATGAAATATCAGTAGATAATAGAAGAATGAACACATATCCCATATAACCAGGTGTATATTATGTTACCTGAGCATTTTAGGTGTGGAATGAAGATGGAATATCTGTAGATAATAAGAAAATGAACATATATCCCATATAACCAGATGTATATTATGTTACCTGAGCATTTTAGGTGTGGAATGAAGATGAAATATCAGTAGATAATAAGAAAATGAACATATATCCCATATAACCAGGTGTATATTACGTTACCTGAGCATTTTAGGTGTGGAATGAATGTGGAATATCAGTAGATAATAGGAAAATGAACACATATCCCATATAACCAGGTGTATATTATGTTACCTGAGCATGTTAGGTGTGGAATGAAGATGGAATATCTGTAGATAATAAGAAAATGAACATATATCCCATATAACCAGATGTATATTATGTTACCTGAGCATTTTAGGTGTGGAATGAATGTGAAATATCAGTAGATAATAGGAAAATGAACACATATCCCATATAACCAGGTGTATATTATGTTACCTGAGCATTTTAGGTGTGGAATGAAGATGAAATATCAGTAGATAATAGTCAAATGAACACATATCCCATATAACCAGGTGTATATTATGTTACCTGAGCATTATAGGTGTGGAATGAAGATGGAATATCAGTAGATAATAGAAGAATGAACACATATCCCATATAACCAGATGTATATTATGTTACCTGAGCATTTTAGGTGTGGAATGAAGATGAAATATCAGTAGATAACAGAAGAATGAACACATATCCCATATAACCAGGTGTATATTATGTTACCTGAGCATTTTAGTTGTGGAATGAAGATGAAATATCAGTAGATAATAGAAGAATGAACACATATCCCATATAACCAGGTGTATATTATGTTACCTGAGCATTTTAGGTGTGGAATGAAGATGGAATATCTGTAGATAATAAGAAAATGAACATATATCCCATATAACCAGATGTATATTATGTTACCTGAGCATTTTAGGTGTGGAATGAATGTGAAATATCAGTAGATAATAGGAAAATGAACACATATCCCATATAACCAGGTGTATATTATGTTACCTGAGCATTTTAGGTGTGGAATGAAGATGAAATATCAGTAGATAATAGGAAAATGAACACATATCCCATATAACCAGGTGTATATTATGTTACCTGAGCATTATAGGTGTGGAATGAAGGTGAAATATTTGTAGATAATAGGAAAATGAACATATATCCCATATAACCAGGTGTATATTATGTTACCTGAGCATTTTAGGTGTGGAATGAATGTGAATATCAGTAGATAATAGGAAAATGAACACATATCCCATATAACCAGGTGTATATTATGTTACCTGAGCATTTAGGTGTGGAATGAAGTGAAATATTTGTAGATAATAGGAAAATGAACATATATCCCATATAACCAGGTGTATATTATGTTACCTGAGCATTTTAGGTGTGGAATGAATGGAAATATCAGTAGATAATAGGAAAATGAACACATATCCCATATAACCAGGTGTATATTATGTTACCTGAGCATTTTAGGTGTGGAATGAAGATGAAATATCATGTAGATAATAGAAAATGAACAATATCCATATAACCAGGTGTATATATTATGTTACTGAGCATTTTAGGTGTGGAATGAATGTGAAATATCAGTAGATAATAGGAAAATGAACAATATCCCATATAACCAGGTGTATATTATGTTACCTTGAGCATTTTAGGTGTGGAATGAAGATGAAATATCTAGATAAGAAAAAAAAAAAAAAAAAAAAAAAAAAAAAAAAAAAAAAAAAAAAAAAAAGGTGTGGAATGAAGATGAAATATCAGTAATAATAGGAAAATGAACACATATCCATATAACCAGGTGTATAATATGTTACCTGAGCATTATAGTGTGGAATGAAGGTGAAATATTTGTAGATAATAGGAAAATGAACATATATCCATATAACCAGGTGTAAATTATGTTACCTGAGCATTTTAGGTGTGGAAAGAATGTGAAATATCAGTAGATAATAGGAAAAATGAACATATATCCCATATAACCAGGTGTATATTATGTTACCTGAGCATTTTAGTGTGGAATGAATGTGAAATATCAGTAGATAATAGAAAATGAACACATATCCCATATAACCAGGTGTATATTATGTTACCTGAGCATTATAGGTGTGGAATGAAGGTGAAATATTTGTAGATAATAGGAAAATGAACAATACTCATATAACCAGGTGTTATATTATGTTACCTGAGCATTTTAGTGTGAATGAATGTGAATATCAGTAGATAATAGGAAAATGAACACATATCCCATATAACCAGGTGTATATTATGTTACCTGAGCATTTTAGGTGTGGAATGAAGATGAAATATCAGTATAATAGGAAAATGAACAATATCCCATATAACCAGGTGTATATTATGTTACCTGAGCATTTAGGTGTGGAATGAAGTGAAATATCAGTAGATAATAGGAAAATGAACATATTCCCATATAACCAGGTGTATATTATGTTACCTGAGCATTTTAGGTGTGGAATGAAGTGAAATATCAGTAGATAATAGGAAAATGAACATATATCCCATATAACCAGGTGTATATTATGTTACCTGAGCATTTTAGGTGTGGAATGAATGTGAAATATATAGAATAATAGAAAATGAACAATATCCCATATAACCAGGTGTATATTATGTTACCTGAGCATTTAGGTGTGGAATGAAGTGAAATATAGTAGAAATAGGAAAATGAACACATATCCCATATAACCAGGTGTTATATATGTTACCTGAGCATTTAGGTGTGGAATGAAGTGAAATATTGTAGAAAATAAGAAAATGAACACATATCCCATATAACCAGGTGTATATTATGTTACCTGAGCATTATAGGTGTGGAATGAAGATGGAATATCTGTAGATAATAAGAAAATTAACATATATCCCATATAACCAGGTGTATATTATGTTACCGGAGCATTATAGGTGTGGAATGAAGGTGAAATATTTGTAGATAATAGGAAAATGAACATATATCCCATATAACCAGGTGTATATTATGTTACCTGAGCATTTTAGGTGTGGAATGAATGTGGAATATCAGTAGATAATAGGAAAATGAACACATATCCCATATAACCAGGTGTATATTATGCTACCTGAGCATGTTAGGTGTGGAATGAAGGTGAAATATTTGTAGATAATAGGAAAATGAACATATATCCCATATAACCAGGTGTATATTATGTTACCTGAGCATTTTAGGTGTGGAATGAATATGGAATATCAGTAGATAATAGGAAAATGAACACATATCCCATATAACCAGGGTGTATTATGTTACCTGAGCATGTTAGGTGTGGAATGAAGATGGAATATCTGTAGATAATAAGAAAATTAACATATATCCCATATAACCAGATGTATATTATGTTACCTGAGCATTTTAGGTGTGGAATGAATGTGAAATATCAGTAGATAATAGGAAAATGAACACATATCCCATATAACCAGGTGTATATTATGTTACCTTAGCATTTTAGGTGTGGAATGAAGATGAAATATCAGTAGATAATAGGAAAATGAACACATATCCCATATAACCAGGTGTATATTATGTTACCTGAGCATTTTAGGTGTGGAATGAATGTGAAATATCAGTAGATAATAGGAAAATTAACATATATCCCATATAACCAAATGTATATTATGTTACCTGAGCATTTTAGGTGTGGAATGAATGTGAAATATCAGTAGAAAATAAGAAAATGAACACATATCCCATATAACCAGGTGTATATTATGTTACCTGAGCATTTTAGGTGTGGAATGAAGATGACATATCAGTAGATAATAGGAAAATGAACATATATCCCATATAACCAGGTGTATATAATGTTACCTGAGCTTTTCAGGTGTGGAATGAACATGAAATATCAGTAGATATTATGAAAATGAACACATATCCCATATAACCAGGTGTATATTATGTTACCTGAGCATTATAGGTGTGGAATGAAGGTGAAATATTTGTAGATAATAGGAAAATGAACATATATCCCATATAACCAGGTGTATATTATGTTACCTGAGCATTTTAGGTGTGGAATGAAGATGAAATATCAGTAGATAATAGGAAAATGAACACATATTCCATATAACCAGGTGTATATTATGTTACCTGAGCATTTTAGGTGTGGAATGAATGTGAAATATCAGTAGATAATAGGAAAATGAACATATATCCCATATAACCAAATGTATATTATGTTACCTGAGCATTTTAGGTGTGGAATGAATGTGAAATATCAGTAGAAAATAAGAAAATGAACACATATCCCATATAACCAGGTGTATATTATGTTACCTGAACATTTTAGGTGTGGAATGAAGATGAAATATCAGTAGATAATAGGAAAATGAACACACATCCCATATATCCAGGTGTATATTATGTTACCTGAGCATTTTAGGTGTGGAATGAACATGGAATATATGTAGATAATAGAAAAATGAACACATATCCGATATATCCAGGTGTATATTATGTTACCTGAGCATTTTAGGTGTGGAATGAAGATGGAATATATGTAGACTAGATGGCGGCCCAATTCTAAAGAATCGGGTTGTCTAGAATCCATATATAGTTTATTTAGTAATAGTTAGGGGAGTGCGGTAAAATGAATTGTGTGTATACAGGTGGCTCAGTGGGTAGCACGCAGTGGTAGACGGGTGGCTTAGTGGTTAGCACTGCGCGGTGACTTAGTGGTTAGCACTGACGCGTGGCTTAGTGGTTAGCACTGCACGGTGGCTCAGTACTTAGCACTGCGCGGTGGCTCAGTGGTTAGCACTGCACGGTGGCTCAGTGGTTAGCACTGCACTGTGGCTCAGTGGTTAGCAGTGAGTGCGGTGGCTCAGTGGTTAGCAGTGAGTGCGGTGGCTCAGTGGTTAGCAGGGAGTGCGGTGGCTCAGTGGTTAGCAGTGAGTGCGGTGGCTCAGTGGTTAGCAGTGAGTGCGGTGGCTCAGTGGTTAGCAGTGAGTGCGGTGGCTCAGTGGTTAGCAGTGAGTGCGGTGAGAGTGGTCAGCGCAGCGCCGTGGGCAGAGTGGTCAGCGCAGCGGCGTGGGCAGAGTGGTCAGCGCAGCGGCGTGGGCAGAGTGGTCAGCGCAGCACTGTGGGCAGCATGGACAGCGCAGCGCGGTGGGCAGCGTGGTCAGCGCAGTGCCGTATGTAGAGTGGTCAGGGCAGAGTGGTCAGCGCAGCGCCATGGGCAGGGTAGTCAGCACACACATACACACACACACTCCGGTATAGTTACCACCGGCCCTGCATCTTCCCCGCCGCCTGGATCCTGAGTCGACATGTCGCCGCCCCCCAGACGACTGGGTCCAATATGCCGAGACTTCCCGGACGCCATCTTGGACAAAGTATGTCAGTGGCCCCGGACAACTGTATCCAATATGGCGTCCGGGAAGTTTGGTGAGTCTTCCTGGACGCCATATTGGATCCAGTAGTTCGGGGGTGGCGACATGTCGACTGAGGATCCAGGCGGCGGACGCTGGGCCGGTGGTAAGTATAGCGGAGTGTGTGTGTGCGGACAAAGTGACGGAAGTGCCTTGGTCTTTAATATATTAGATACACACACATTATATGTAGACACATGCAAATCTCTAAACATGTAGAAATATATATATACATACACACACATCATTTACAAATGATATTACATACACACATATATACACATACTGTACATTGCATATGGAGGGGTGAGGAGAGCGGAGGCTGGAGGGGTGAGGAGAGCTGAGGCTGGAGGGGTGAGGAGGGGTGAGGAGAGCGGAGGCTGGAGGGGTGAGGAGGGGTGAGGAGAGCGGAGGCTGGAGGGGTGAGGAGAGCTGAGGCTGGAGGGGTGAGGAGAGCTGAGGCTGGAGGGGTGAGGAGGGGTGAGGAGAGCTGAGGCTGGAGGGGTAAGGAGAGTGGAGGCTGGAGGGGTGAGGAGGGGTGAGGAGAGCGGAGGCTGGAGGGGTGAGGAGAGCGGAGGCTGGAGGGGTGCGGAGAGCGGTGGCTGGAGGGGTGAGGAGAGGGGAGGCTGGAGGGCACAGAGGCCAGGGGAGGCTGGAGGGCACAGAGGCCAGGGGAGGCTGGAGGGCACAGAGGCCAGGGGAGGCTGGAGGGCACAGAGGCCAGGGGAGGCTGGAGGGCACAGAGGCCACTGACCGTTCTGTGTGGGGTGAGCGGCGATGCCGGAGGCCGCACACCGGACCGGAGTGTGGGCGGGGTCGGCTCCCGGATGGAGGAGGAAAGTGACCGGCTGTGGGCAGTGAGCGGCAGGGCTTATAAAAAGGGGGGCGAGAGTAGGGTGCCGGGGCAGCGGACGCAGGTCGTCTCCCGGCAAGCGATACGGTCGTCGGAGCTTCGCCATTGTAGGGGCACATTCACTTTCAAATTTGCAGCCGTGCGCGAGCCGCCCCTCTGATTGGTCGCTCGCCGCTGGCGCCGACCAATCAGAAGAGCGCCGCGATACACGCACCCATAATTCCAACATGAAACCTTCCTGCCGGATTTCAAATATGGCACCATGTTTCGTGGCGCGATTCTGATTGGTCGGCGCCAGGCGCGAGCGACCAATCAGAATAGCGGGGCGGGGCACGGTGCCATGTTTAAAATCCAAATTTCCCGCTGGATTTAAAATATGGCGCTGTGTTTTACGGCGATCTTGTGATTGGTCGGCGATCGCTCGCGGCGACCAATCAGAAGGCCGTCGCAAAACACGGCGGCATATAAGAAATCCAGTGGGAAATTTGGATTTTAAACATGGCGCCGTGCCCCGCCCCGCTATTCTGACTGGTCGCTCGCGCCTGGCGCCGACTAATCAGAATCGCGCCGCGAAACATGGTGCCATATTTGAAATCCGGCGGGAAGGCTTCATGTTGGAATTATGGGTGCATGTCTCGCGGCGCTCCTCTGATTGGTCGCTCGCCACTGGCGCCAACCAATCAGAGAGGCGACTCGCGCATGGTTGTCTCCCGGCGGCCTCGCCCAGAGCTCCGTGCCGGGGAGCGCCGCGGCTCACCTCCCGGCTGGCTCACCACGGTCGTCCCGCTTAGGGCGGCCATCTTGGTCCACCCCGAGCGGGTGTACCTTGGGACAAAGTTACGGAAGTGTGTGCAAAGTGACGGAACTGACGTCACAAATCGCTTGTGGTTTTATATATTAGATATTTCATCTTTATTCCACACCTAAAATGCTCAGTAACATAATATACACCTCGTTATATGGGATATGTGTTCATTTTCCTATTATCTACTGATATTTCATCTTCATTCCACACCTATAATGCTCAGGTAACATAATATACACCTGGTTATATGGGATATGTGTCCATTCTTCTATTATCTACATATATTTCATCTTCATTCCACACCTAAAATGCTCAGGTGACATAAAATACACCTGGTTATATGGGATATGTGTCCATTCTTCTATTATCTACATAGATTCCATCTTCATTCCACACCTAAAATGCTCAGGTAACATAATATACACCTGGTTATATGGGATATGTGTCCATTCTTCTATTATCTACTGATATTTCATCTTCATTCCACACCTAAAATGCTCAGGTAACATAATATACACCTGGTTATATGGGATATGTGTCCATTCTTCTATTATCTACTGATATTTCATCTTCATTCCACACCTAAAATGCTCAGGTAACATAATATACACCTGGTTATATGGGATATGTGTTCATTTTCTTATTATCTACTGATATTTCATCTTCATTCCACACCTATAATGCTCAGGTAACATAATATACACCTGGTTATATGGGATATGTGTTCATTTTCTTATTATCTACTGATATTTCATCTTCATTCCACACCTAAAATGCTCAGGTAACATAATATACACCTGGTTATATGGGATATGTGTCCATTCTTCTATAATCTACTGATATTTCATCTTCATTCCACACCTAAAATGCTCAGATAACATAATATACACCTGGTTATATGGGATATGTGTCCATTCTTCTATTATCTACTGATATTTTATCTTCATTCCACACCTAAAATGCTCAGGTAACATAATATACACCTGGTTATATGGGATATGTGTCCATTCTTCTATTATCTACTGATATTTCATCTTCATTCCACACCTAAAATGCTCAGGTAACATAATATACACCTGGTTATATGGGATATGTGTTCATTTTCCTATTATCTACTGATATTCCATCTTCATTCCACATCTAAAATGCTCAGCTAACATAATATACACCTGGTTATATGGGATATGTGTTCATTTTCTTATTATCTACTGATATTTCATCTTCATTCCACACCTATAATGCTCAGGTAACATAATTTACACCTGGTTATATGGGATATATGTACATTTTCCTATTATCTACTGATATTCCATCTTCATTCCACACCTAAAATGCTCAGGTAACATAATATACACCTGGTTATATGGGATATGTGTTCATTTTCCTATTATCTACTGATATTCCATCTTCATTCCACATCTAAAATGCTCAGCTAACATAATATACACCTGGTTATATGGGATATGTGTTCATTTTCCTATTATCTACTGATATTTCATCTTCATTCCACACCTATAATGCTCAGGTAACATAATTTACACCTGGTTATATGGGATATGTGTCCATTCTTCTATTATCTACTGATATTCCATCTTCATTCCACACCTAAAATGCTCAGGTAACATAATATACACCTGGTTATATGGGATATGTGTTCATTTTCTTATTATGTACTGATATTTCATCTTCATTCCACACCTAAAATGCTCAGGTAACATAATATACACCTGGTTATATGGGATATGTGTCCATTCTTCTATTATCTACTGATATTTCATCTTCATTCCACACCTAAAATGCTCAGGTAACATAATATACACCTGGTTATATGGGATATGTGTCCATTCTTCTATTATCTACTGATATTTCATCTTCATTCCACACCTAAAATGCTCAGGTAACATAATATACACCTGGTTATATGGGATATGTGTTCATTCCATATCTAAGATACCCAAGAAACCTTTTTTACATCTACATAATCTTTTGCCAATAAATTATTATTTTCATTCTTTTTATTTATTCCTTTTCTTCATTCTTTTTAGTATGTCCCATAAATTATTGTGATCTCAGTGAGGCCTGACCATAGCCCAGACTGGACATCAGCAGAAGCCGCTGTACACTAAGTGCAGTCAGTCACCCCCTGCACCTTTATTACATTACTGTTCTCTATGGACATACATGTGCTCAGTAGTATTTCCGGCCTGTTCTGTAGTTTGGGGCCGGTGGTGACTCGGCTCAGCGGGATCCTGTGATCCTACAATCCCAATTATGAAAGGTTAATAATAATAATTTAACTTTATTACAAAATCTTCAGATTTTTCTCAAATTAGTTGATGTAAACTTGAGTACACCCCACATCAAAAAGGCCTTCATCTAGTGTTCTGTATGATCTCCATTAAAGGGATCCTGTCACCCCCAAAACACCTCTAAAGCTATTAAAAGCTGTCCCTACAGCATAGTAACACTTACCCTACACTCCTTTTAGCTCCTAAATGCACCAAGTGAAATTGAAGATAAATGTTATTACAGTACCTCATTAGGGATGATAATTAGTGACTATGCTATTCATAGTCATCCTGGTAGGCGCTCCCTCTTCATGTTATCACGCCTCCATAGGCGTGATCTTCTAATCAGATTAAAATGCGCACCTTCCCGCCGCTCTGTGGTGTCTCTGCCGGCCTGTAGTGGGGCTCGGTGACGCGATACGCGTCATTTCCGGCGCCGGGTGACGTATACACCCGCGCCGCTCTGTTAGCTTCAAAACGCGCACTGCGCATGCGCATGCATGGAATTTCTCATATTAGTATATATATGTGTGTCTTCAGAATTTGTGTCATTATTAACCTAATGAAGAGGCCATAGAGTCTCGAAAGCTTGCTTTGCTTTTTCTTGCTATCTTTTCAGTTAGGCTACGTTCACACGTAGCCTAATTGGGGCGTATTCCTGTTTTTACGCAGCGCTTTTGAGCGTTCGTGTAAAAGCTGTGCTGAACAAAGCTGGATAAGCCTTCCAGCAAAAGCCATAGCATGCAGACACAGCGTTTTGCTGCGTATTTTTGCGCGGCCGCTTTCACTGCAAAAGCACCCTCGCAAAAAGAATTGATATGCCAATTCTTGGCGTTTTTTTTTTACGCGTTTTCCCCATAGGCTACATGTTAACATGGCCTCGGGGAAAGCGCGCCGAGAAAAGCATGACATCAGCATGCAGTAGCGTTTTTTGCACGCAAACACGCGAAAAAGTGCCGCTGCCAAATATGCTTCCAAAAGCGCCGCGTGTGAACGTAGCCTTAGCCATTAAAAGGTGTCAACCACTGAGGACTCTCAGATTCTAATATTTGTCTATCCACTGGCTAACACTGCACAAACATTTTTTACCTTATCATGTCTCCTTTAAATATTTCTACCCATGATTGTATATTGCTAAATGACAGAGCAATTGAGGACCCACCATTTTAGACTAAGTCCACATGTCCAGTAATCTTCTGTTAGAATAGATCCAGTAGCAATTGTCCAAACACAACTTTTCTGTTCATTTTGAAATAAAAAAAACTGATTTTGCAGAAATAAATTAACAATGGAGTCTATGGGGAACAGATCCGTAACAGATTTCTATTTATCTTCCATTTGAGACTGATCCTGTAAGCAAAAAACGGATCCTTTATAAATGAAAGAAAAACAAATGATAAATAGCAATCAGGTAACAAATCCACTTACCATAGACGCCAATGTTCAAAAAATGGACCTTGTAAAAATCAGTATTTTCAGATCAGACAAGAAAGCTGTGTTTGCACAAAGGATTGTTGCTGGATCTGTTCTAATGGACGATTACAGGACATGTAAACTCAGCCTGATTTTGCATGTTATATTCAGGTGCATCTCAATGAATTAGAACATCATCAAAAAGTTACATTTATTTCAGTAATTCAATACATAAAGTGAAACACATATATTATATAGAGTCATTACAAACACAGGGATCTATTCAAGTCTTTATTTCTGTAAATGTTGATGATTATGGCTTACAGCCAATGAAAACCCAAAGGTTATTATCTCAGAAAATTAAAGTAGGGAAAATGAAGGGTTAAAAGCCGTGCTGCCGTATTCCATGAGACATCAAAGGGTGAATATAATATTGATTTATTAGTCAACGCGTTTCAGGGCTCCCTGAAATGCCCTGAAACATGGCAATATAGTATAGATATTGTTTTATCTATGGTTTATTTATGTATGGTTTTGATGATATTCTAATTCATTCAGATGCACTTTTATAATGTTTTTCTGCCCAACTACATTTCTCTTATAATTGTTTTTCCATATTTGACTCTGTCTCCATCTTGTGGACTTTTGTTTAACTTGCAACACTGTGAAGGAATATGTTATAAGCTTTTTTTTCATACTAATATTCTCTTTGTGAAATTATCTTTACTTTTTCTGAATGTATCAGGCCGCAACTTTGAAAATACTTATACGATAATTCAGTATCATTTCTAAGTTGATGACACATCTACCTCTCTGGACACCTCTTTACTAACCAAAATTCCACAATGTCTGTCCTCTATTTCATCTCTCTTTTATTTTCGCTTACTAAAACTGAACATGGACAAAACAGAATTCATCATCTTTCCCCCATCTCACTCCCACCCCACTAGACCTATCCATCAAAGTCAATGGTTGCTCAATCGCCCCAGCCCCACATGCTCAGTGCCTCGGAGTAATCCTCGACTCTGTCCTCTCTTTCAAGCCACATATTCAAGCCCTTGCCAAATCCTGTCAACTCAAACTCAAAAATATTTCCAGGATTCATACATTGCTTGACCAAGAAACTGCAAAAACACTCGTGCTTGCCCTCATCATCTCCTTGACTATTGCAACCTCCTGCTCTCTGGCCTCCCCTCTATCTCTCTTGCACCATGCCAATCTATCCTAAACTCTGCTGCCCAATTAATCCACCTGTCTTTCTGTTAGTCCCCAACTTCTCTCCGCCAATCCATCCACTGACTTCCCATTGCCCAGAGACCCCAGTTCAAAACCCTAACTATTACCTACAAAGCCATCCACAACCTGTCTCTTACATACATCTGTGACACGGTCTCCCGATACTTACCTACACGCAAGGCTGCCACTAGGGGATGACAGCTTTACCTTGAGTCAGGGGCCCGCCTTCATGACTGCAGGGGCGTGGCCATTTTCATAAGGGAGAGGTTGGGCCAGACAATGACTTTAGGGGACGTGGCCATTTGTATCACAGAGCAGGGCCCGCAGCATCGAGCCAGCTCCCCCTGGCCAGGCACCAGCAGCGAGTCTCTCTCTATGCACACGTCAGCAGCACAGGCCTCAGAATGCACTGGGGGCCCGCCCACCCGCTCTCACTACTGTACAGGTGGGCCTGCCCAGGCCCGCCCAGTGCACCCACCCCACGGCCCACCAGCCCCGCCCCCACCACCCCACCCAGACAGTATTATGTATGCCCACCAGGGACCAGGGACCGCCCATCCCCACCGCCCCCAACAGAACAAACAAAGTGAGGCCGGAAGTTGGATGGACGCCATTACCCACCATGCACGGACCGGACACGGCGACAAGGCCCGCCACAGGACGTCCAGACTTCCAGAAAATGACCGTGGAGGCGGTGCATGCGCAGATCGAGATCGGCGCCCATTTTCTGAAAGCTTGTGACTCCTGCAGAGCTCAGCTCACCCCCAGTTTGTGCCCCTAACCCTCTGCTGTGCTGTATATGCGCTCTGTGTCCTGTATATATACAGTAGCAGTCTCCTATGTGATGTACGGTATTTGCTTTACAAAACTTATTATCACAGAGTTAACTGTGATCAAGACCAACGCAAACCTGGAACATCAGTTATCACCGAACATTGCAGGCGCACAGAGAAGCAGCTGCAGTCGTTAAATTAGGTGAGTTAATTAATTAAGTAAATGTAGCCGGGTTACTTTCATTGTGATGTGCGGCCCCTGAATGATGGTGGTAGAAATTTCCAAATGTCCTCCCTGCAGGAATAAGGTTCCCCACCCCTGTACTAGGTAATGAATAACACCACCAGTGTTGTTCTGCCTCAGGCTGGCTTCACACCACGTTTTTTTGAATCCTGTTTTTTGGCGCCAGTGAAAAAAATCGGACACGAACGTACAGTCCCGGATCCAGCACTGTCTGGTTCAAATAACATTGTGGTCTATGGAATCGGATCCGGTTTCAGGTACTGAGCATGCTCAGAAAACATCCAAAGCTCCGCACAGTCAGTCTCTCTCTTTTTCTCTCTCTCTTTCTCTGTCTCTCTCTCTCCTGCCACCTCGCTGCTATCTCCGAATCCCTGAAAATCACGGATCTGGAGACAGCAATGCCATCCGCAGTTACAAGTCTGGAAGTCAGAAGCTGCTCTCACAAGCCCTCAATGAAAGTCTGAGAGCCAGAATGATGCCTGAACTAGGCTCTCATAGACTTGATCTGTACATACTGTGGTGGTGTTTGTCCCGTGTATGTGCTATTCTTCGGTCTCTATATGGTGGTAATGTGCGATATGATCATGGTGTGGCAGTACTTCTCCTTTCATGTGGTAATGTGTGATCTGATCATGGTGTCGCGGTATTTCTCCTATGTGGTATTATTTGGTGACTGTAATCGTAGTTTACGCTTTGATCATGGTGTGGTGGTGTGGTGATATTACTCCCTTGTATGTTGCATTATTAGTCTTGGTATTGTATTTTGGATTGTGTTTATGGAGCTCACTTGTTCTCTATACATTTTTTTTGGTTTACCAATACAGACTACTCGCTTGGACATTTCACCCCCCCCCCCCAAAGTGGAGCTTTTCCAATAGTGGGTGGTGAAACTATAGCAGGTTAGTGGGGTGGAGGTGGGGCTTGGGTGAGGGTGGGGCTTGGGTAAGACCAACATTTTGCCAGTCAGGGGCCCCAAAATTCCTAGTGGCAGTCCTGCCTACACGCAACCTGAGATCCTCTCAAGATCTCCTTCTCTACTCCCCTCCCTCTTATCTCCACTTCCCACAATCGTATATAAGACTTCTGCCATGCATATGTGGCACCCCTGCGAGCAGGGTGGCCATAGGGTGAACTGCAGCCAGACGAGGTAAGACGGTCGAGTTAAACCACACCCACACACCGACCCTAAGCCACTGACTCTATGTAGGGTATATGTTTGCAGTTGTCGGCTTGGTCTCCCGGGGCAGCCGCTTAACCTTTATCACATAGGGGCCCTGTGCTCCTTCTTGCTGAACAAATGTTATTTTGTCCCCTTTTTGCAATTCCCTGCCCGGGTGTCCATGGGGTAAGTGCGACTCTTCAAAAATAAAAGAAGGCTAAGGAGGGGTGCTCCTGGTGTAATTCCCGGTCGTCTAGTGGAGGCAATGGGGGAGATGCACTAACCTTGGTCGGTTATGCTCCGGCATAACTGCGGTACAGTGCGTCTCGTGCACCCGCTGTCAGGCCAGACAGCCGGTCACGTGTTGGATTACGGGGTATCTGAAGTCACCGCAGGTCCTCGATCCTACTGTTATTCTCTCCACAGGTCTCGTAGAAGCTTTCCTTCAGCAGCACCGCACTGCACATCCACCAGGGTGTAGAGACATGTAAATTAAAGAAGCTTTAGCGGTTTTGAGCGGGCACTTGGAGATAAACCCCAGAGACAGGTGAACTTGATGAAGGCAGTATCAGCTGCCGAAACATATTGTGAGGAGTGACCAGTCCACATTTGAGCAAGTAAAGAGAAGGTACTAAAAAGCTGTCTCTGGGGTTTATCTCCAAGCGCCCGCGCAAAACCGCTAAAGCTTATTAATTTACACATCTCGCTCCACTTCAGGCTCTCGGATAAAGCCAAACCCCTCCTTTTGCTTAAAGGCGACTACAACTCCTTCATGTCGTGGAGCCCTCTGGGCCGATGGATCTGCTCTCACCGCAGCCTTGGCCTCAATGGTACTAGCCACCGTTTTGCGCTTCTAGACCCATCTCTCGGCCTCCTCGGCATCCCATCTGGCAATCCACCGCCTCTGAAACTCCTCCTGAGTGAGGATCTCCACTCGCCCCTTTCCAGTTCCTTTCTCCCCAGGTCAGCCTATCATCTTCACCCCAGGGTTTTCCCACCAGCAGAGGAGGACCTCTCCTCAGACCTCCTGGGTTGGTGGTACGGGGATCAACGGTGCTGGTAGACATGGGCTTTCCTCCTCCAGGTCTCCCCAAGGGTCTCCACCACCTCGCGGGCCGGCATTGTTGCAAGTGGCTCGGCCTGCTGAAACAAGTGCACCCGCCCAGGCGCCATGCTCCGTTCCAACATCCTGCAAGTATGTCTGCTCCAATCAGCGTCCCAGCTCTCCCACGGCATCAGGCTGGTTCACATCCGCGAAGCGGGAAACTCCCCCTGCCACCTCTATAAAGGGTCGTTTCATGCTCCCTCCGGGTAACTATCATGCACCAGCGTCTCAGTGCGTGCTCCCCTTCTCGTTGGACAGTCGTCTTCTCTCCCACCCCTTCGTGGGAATCGCTGATCCTTCTCGTTGTCGGCTGACTCACCCTTGGTCAGGGTCTCATCCTCATTGGAGCAGTCTTCCCCGGAGCAAAGGATAGCAGGGGCGGGATCCTCTTTTCCCGCTCTGCGCTGGCCAGGCCCATGATGAGGGGCCCTGGCACATTCCATAGCCAGCACACGGCACTAGTCTTTTTGAGCCGCCATTATTGGGGCCTGGTATACACAGTCTTTCAGACACACGAGGGCTGGTTTTATCAGGCCAGTTATTCTGTTTGTGACGCCAGGTTGTCGCACCCCCAGGGGCCGGGGTACTCAGAGCCAGACCATTCTGTCTCTTGGGTGCCACGGTGGTGTTGTCTGGCTCCGTGGTCCCAGGTATGGCAATAAAAAAAAAAGAAGTTTGGTAAAGTTTATGGGGTTTATTTATGACGCCACCCATGGGTTGTGGCCACTGCTGCCGTGAAGACTGCTGGGGATGATGGTAGTGGTGGCAGTCAGGATACGGAGCCCTCCATGGGTAAGGCTTTGTCCACGGGCAGATATAGGGATGCTGCGTGCCTGGGATGCCGTGTGTATCTTCTCTCCGCAGCTTCTACGGACTGCACATGCAGGGGTCAGGGTACCTCTCAGCAGGCGCACGCTGCTTCCCACACAGCAGCTAAAGCAGTCAGTATGTGACTCTGCAGGCGAGCCCTTGCTGAAACACTTGAAATTACAGTCTTACACAAGCCTTGAGTTCACTGGGTACTTTACTTTACTGCTTACACCAAACACAATCGCAGTATGGGCTTTCTCACAGTTCTCTGGCGACCCCGGTAACCACTCTGCAGCTGGATCAGGCTTGACAGGTACCCTGTTATGAACCGGCAACTGAGGAGTAACGTGGTGTTCACAGGAGGGGTTGGACACTAATACTGGTCGCGGAATCCTGACTAACCCCCGCAACTAGAAGTAGCCATGGAGTGCACTACAATGCCCTATAGCACCTCAGCACAGCCGGAGGACTAATTAAACCTAGAGACGGAAACAGGAAATACCTGACTGCCTCGGAGCAGACCCCAAAGGAATAGCAAGCCCCCCACAAATACTGACGGTTAGTCTAGAGGAAAAACAATACACAGGCAGAAAATATACACAAGCAATGAGAGGCCCAACTATAACTAAATAGAGAAAGGACAGGACGGATTATTTCCGCGACCAGCAGCAAAACTCTGTCCAAAAAAACAACTGCTAGAAATGCAAAACATCTGAGCCCACACAGACTCGCCTCCCACTAAACCAGCAAGACTCCTGCGAACAATTCCAAAGTCAGTAAAACTGACACTAAACAAAACTGGGAACTACAGACAGGTAATGGAATGGTTAACGGACTAGGGAGAAATTCCTCCCCAACTGAATGCAGGGAAAAAAACGACACTTGTACAGACAAACAAACAAATCCTACACTCAGAGCAGAAACATGAGTAATTCAGATACAAAAGGCACATTACAAATGAGCCACAGATTTGCAGAAAAACAACCATTCACTTATCTGTAAGGGATTCAGCAAGGACCAGGAGAAGGCAGGAGACAAGCAGCCACCTCATGAACAATTCACCACTGGCAAAGAGCCGGCCAAATCAGCACACTTAAATATCCCAGTCCGAACCAACCCTCCAGTCATTATCAGATTCAGGTGATACATCTCTCACAGACAGAGTAGATGCATCACCAGTCTCAACCACACAAGGGAGCTCCAAACCAGAAATTCCATTCAAGGAATCCACAACAGTACCCCCTCTCTTGTCCTTTCGGGCCTTGGTCTCTCTTTCCCTCCTGCACTTCTCCCTTGTGCCAGCCGACACTGACTCTCCATGGGCTTTT
Source organism: Allobates femoralis (assembly GCA_033576535.1). Taxonomy (NCBI): domain Eukaryota; kingdom Metazoa; phylum Chordata; class Amphibia; order Anura; family Aromobatidae; genus Allobates; species Allobates femoralis. The sequence goes on along the minus strand of JARQOC010000011.1, from coordinate 58,905,122 downwards.
TCCCTCTCCAGGCCCCAGTTCTATGTGTTAGCCTTTCCTTGGGTGCCAAGGATTTTTTGATCCCGGGGCTTAGAGTCCCTGTACCCCACCAGATTTCTCGTGGTTGGAACTTGGAGTTACCCTACCACATCTACAGAGCCAGTGCTCTGGTTCGCTGGCTCAGCCACCAGTGTCCCAGGTTACTCGGGCACACCTGGCTCCTTCTACCATCCCACGGGTTCAGCCTGGGTCCCCGGCCGGTCATTAGTGGTGACGGCCGCCGGGCCCCGTTGTTCTCTCTCTTGACCCCTCTTAGCTGTTGGGTGTCTCGGCTTGGGAACCTCTCCTTGTCCTCTCTCTTCCCAACTTAGTGTTCCAGTGTTCTACTACTGTTCCTCCACCCCTTTCCCAGGTGCTGTGTCTCCCATTCCACCCCCTTCACTTGCTCCTCCCACCATCCCTCACCCGACGTGAAGTATCTTGGGCTCAGAATCAGAGTGTGTGTGTGTGAGGTGTTGGTGCGGAATACCTGGCTTACCTAACCAGCTGCAGTTGACTCTGTGACCACTGGTCTGCAGGAGAGCCACTTAAGCATGGGGAGTGGATCCACTGGACCACAGGTGGGTTGCGGCATCTAACCCCTTGGACAGGAACAGGCTTGAGGAAAGTATAGGTAAAAGCACAGTCATTAATGAAGCAAACTTGCCAGAGCGGCCAAGACAGTGCATGGACAATGCAAGAAAAAATTAAGAAAGGCGCTTTTTGAAGAACCTAAGTAGTTCAATGATAATGATTGCGGTCACACTGGTATGGTTCTCACCTGTCCGGGTTGTGCCATCCGCAGCAGCCAAGAAGAGGTTGGCTAAGGTGAAAGCCACAGGGGTGCCCATAGCCACTCCACCTCGTTGAGCATACCACCTGTCCAGGAAAGAGAAAGTATTATGGGACAAAATAAACTCCAGTGAACCACACAAAATCTATTACGTCAACATTTACTCCATGCTTTAGCAGCAATTTCCTTATCTCTGTTACCGCCAGTGCCTGAGGCTTTCTACGTCGATGGAGGCTAATCTAAAGCCATCCATCCACGTAATTTGGTCCACTAACTGCGTGAACGCAAAAGTGTCTTTCACCAAAGACGGTACAGTGTCAAGGTAAAGATGTAAATACCAGTCCAAGAATTTTGACAAAGGTTCCAACAGGGAACCAACTGCGGATACGATGGGCCTACCCGGAGGGGCACTCTCGTTTTTGTGTATTTTCGGCAAGTAGTACCAGTGCGGCCTTGACGGGTACTCCGGGAACAATTTCTCGGCTTCTTTTAATGTCAAAACATTATTATTCACTGCCATACGTAGCCACGATGACAGTTTCTTTTGATGAACCGGGGTCGGGTCTCCCGGCAAGGCCGCATAGGTGTCAATACGGCTCAATTGCCTATTAGCCTCTTCCAGGTATGCAGATCTGGATAGAATCACGATACTGCCCCCCTTGTCAGCTTTTCGAAAAACACAGTCGGTCCACTGTCTCATGTCCTGTAATGCTCCTTTTTCACCTCGGGAAAGGTTTTTAGGGGGAGGGCTCTAATATCCCGATCGACTAATTCGGTAAACAAATCTAGATTATCATTTTGATTCACGGGGGGCATGAAGGAGGACTTCACTCCACCCGTGAATGTCGGTCGATCCTTGAGTGACACGTACACTGAGGCCCTTGGGTAGGGATTCCCCAGAAGCCTTTGTGTTGGATGGTGGGATGGACTTACTGATCTGCCTACAGTTGGCAGGTGTGTGTATGCTAGCTAAACTTAGCAGTACTGTAGCGCTCTTTACAGTGATTTTATAAGCATCTGGTACTTACTGAAGTTATTTACCTCATTTTATGTTGCATTGAGCTGAATTTTTGTTGTTTTTATTATATTTGTACACTTTGCACAGATTGTTGCTATGTGGTGACGCCTGATGGGCGGTTCTGCCCCGCCTATATAGGAAGTGGGGTAGACACCTGTAGCAAGCCGTGACCGGTAGAAGGGCCTTCACCCGAAACGGTCCCGTTGTCACCTCGGCGCCCCCTCCCTGCACTTTGTATGTTCCCGCAATAAAGATCTCGTTACCTGCTGACCTGGTGAGTGCCGTTTTTCTTACATTTTTGATTTTTACATGATAAAGTAATAGTTCATATATGTCATATATTTGTTGTGTATATCCATTGCTATTATTATTATTATTATTTATTTATATAGCGCCATTGGTTCCATGGCGCTTTACATAAGAAATGGGGG
>JARQOC010000011.1:58883674-58902762 GCA_033576535.1 Allobates femoralis | reverse complement strand
CACACCTCCCAATCAACATTCTGGAGCGGGAGCAATCCGCTTAGCCACCCCCAAACGTTCACCACCTCCGGGCCCCGGGCCCGCCCCAATCCAATCAAAAACGCTATGGCAGTGGCGTACATCAAATCATCAAGGGGGCAAAAAGCGGGCAAATCTGCAATGCAGGAAGTGGAACATATCCAAACACTAAACCCGGGAAAAAACCCCAGTGGGGCCCTATCAGCAGTCCACATTGCGGGATGGACAATGGGAAGCAGATTTCCTAAGTCGCCAGGGACTACCTCAGGAGAATGGTCCCTACATTTTTGGAAACCCTTTTTTTAAAAATTTTTTTGGGGGCTGGGGGACCCCCCGACAAAACCCCTAAATGGCTTTAAAAAGAATGAAAAGCCCCCCCGGTTTTTGGGTAGCCAGGCCCCGGGACCCTCTTGCGCAAAGGAGGGGCCCCGCGCTAGCCCCCCCCCTGGGCTACTTTTCAACTTCCATACATCTTTCCCCCCCCCCTTGCCTGATCCCGCAAGTGATCAAAAAGGGATCAAGGGGGAAAAAGAGCCAAGAAAAACCCTAATCGCCCCAGACTGGCGGTTGGTTTTACCCCAGAGCCCCGAAACCAGCCCCTTCCCCAACCCCCCCTTTTAAGCTATTTCCCCAAACCAACCTGATTTCTACCCCCGGGGCCCCTTTTTACCCCAAAAACCGAAAGCCCTGTTTTTAAAAAACCCTTCACCCCCAGGCGATTTTCTTTTTTTCATTTTTTTTTTTTTTCCTCCCCCGCTTCCAAGACCCAAAAAACTTTTTTATTTTTCTGTAAATATACACATGAGGGGCTTTTTTTTTTTGTGGGACGAGATGTTTTTCCCCTTATGCAATAATTTTTTTTAAACCCATATAGTTCAGGGAAATTGCAAAAAAAATGCAATTAAAATGTTTGTTTTTTTTGGGGATTTTTTTTTAAAATCGCCATGTTTCACTATAAAGGTTTAAAACCCACGTGAGGGGTGATGTTTTCGGGTCGGGATAAGGGTTTTAGACACCCAACAGTATACCTTTATTGGTATTAGGGTGGTGAAAAAAAAATTTAGAAGATTGGGGAAAAAAAAAAAAAAAAAATTGACTTTTTTTTCCCATGTTCTTTCCCCCCCCCCAGCCCCCTCATTTCTCCTTCGCCTCATTGGGGGGCACAAAACCCTGGGTGTTATGCTGCTGGGCCACTAGGAGGCGAAAACTAGGCGAAATCTGCCCAAAAAAATTAAGCCTCTGCAACACTAAAACCCCCGGAGCAGGAAGTGCTTCTTTTCCCGTGTTTTTGCTTGTGTCTTTTTGGAGAAACACACACAAAGTTCCTCTCTTCGTTTGATCTCTTGGATTCGAAGAAAAGTGGGCCCGGAGCGGCCCCCGGCATACTCCCTCCTCTCACCACCTTGTGGGCTGCAGAGCTGAGGTTGAGATTTTCATTTTTTAACTTTTATATGCCGTTCCTCCCTGTCCATCCCCCCTTGGGGTTTTGGATTAAGTAGAGATACTCACGGACCTCCATGAATCCTCATGCGTCCGTCCTCCTTCTCCAGCCCTGTGGGTACCTGGCTAGAAGTTGAGAGGCCCCAGCCACCCTGAGGTCGAGAATAGACCCGGACCTCCCTCAGGATAGGGGCTACAGATCCATCCATGATGTCGAGAACAGCATCTCCGCTGCCCAGGACCTCCATCTGGATGTCGATAGCAGGATTCCTCCCTAATGGTATTAGGTGGAGGCAGCACAGGTACAGGCCCCATCCGGGCTCCTTTCCCTACACTACAGAGCCACAGCTAGTACTGCGGACTCTGGGACCTCTGGGGTGAAATGGGGCGTATTATGGGTTCCCCCCAACCTCCCCTGGTATTATAGCAGGTGGAACAAGGACTGCGGCAGTATCATCTGACTGCCTATCCGGCCGAGCAACCATAGAAGCCCTCTACGCCTGCACATTGACCCCAGGCAAGGAGGCAGCCGGGTTCCCTGCGTAAAGGCAAGGAAGCATCCTTCACACAGGGTGCAGCTCCTTCCTCTGGATCCATACTGCCACCACTCAGCAGCCCAGGAACTCTGGGCTCCTGGGGCAGCAGACGCCTGCAGCCAGCAAGACACAGGAGATCCAGCTTTCTGGATCTCCTGCGGGTCGCCTCAGAGGGCTAGTGCGGCAGTGCCCAGGCGTTTCGGAGGGGTCCGGGTCGTTTTTGACCCCTTCCCGGACCTCCGCGCCGGCCCGGAGCCATTTGCGGCATGGGCTTCCTAATTTAGGCCGCGGCTTCGGCCTAGTGCGAAGCAGCCGCCTTTTGCCCGCCCCCGGCCCGCCTCTCCCGATGACGCTGTATGACGCTGATAGCGTCATAATAGGGGCGGACCGGTCTGCAGCCGCGTCATGGGGGGGGGGGCGTCACACCTGCTCCTGGCGCCTCTCGCTCGCTGCGAGAGTTACTGCGCGCTTTTTTCATGGTGGAACCGCCCCCTCTATAGACAGGGCGGCCATATCATGTGGGCACAGTTAGAGTACAGTGCCCATTACCTAATATCAGCGGTACCCCTGCTACACCTGCATAGGGGCTCCCTATAGGCTCCAGCAGCAGTACAATAGATGGATAGAAGCTATCACTTATTGGGGCTTCTTCCCTGCTGCAGCTGAAGGGTCTAAAGCAATCTTTGCACAACTAGTGCACTATTGTGTCTGCTTTATTCTTTACGTTTTTTAAGGATCACAGCAGGGTTTAATCCCTACTTCAGCCCTATAAGTGCTCCCTGGCAGCCTTCACCTAAGAGTCTACGGCTGCCCACAGGGATTCTGGACTTACAAATAAGCCATGTTGCTTACCAGTTGCCAGTAGCAACCGCAGGACAATCCAGCAGTACTATCTCCTGCTGCACCTTGTCCACCTACCTCCGCCATGCATGGAGCAATATGCGAGAGGCAGTGTAATAGATATAAAAAATAGGGGATTATCAGTAATCAGCTCGGTTGCTGAGCTAGTTAAATGCAGGTTCCTGTCGGTTCACCTAATACTACACTTAATGGTTTGCCATTACGTACGCATCTGCATTCTACATTTACTTGTGTTTCTTGCAGATCAATTCCTGGCCAATGATCTTGCGCTGTTGACCCAGGCTGCTCGGGTCGTGTCCTCCGGACTATTTGACTCGTAAACCGTAAAGCTGACAATTGTTCTGCAAGAAGTACGGGTCAGGATTACCCTCAGGCGCTAAGGCGCCGGCGTAACAAATTCTGGTCATCGGAATCGTTAAGGATGGTTGGAGATATGTTCATTCTCCCAAAGGATCGGTCACCACGCAGGGACCTCTTTACTGGCAGACTTATTACAGGATTAACAGGTTCTTCCTCGGGCCCCACTATTGCAGACCTCAGTTGAGGCTCATATAAACTACCATTATATCTGACACGAATGTTTGCCAATCCTTTCCAGACCCTGCAGCTGGAGCTCTGGTTAAGTAACGACAGCCAAGTCCCATAAGACGCAGGCTGTAACACTATGATTCGCAATGACACGGGTAGTTCAGCTACCGGTATCTGGAATCTATGAACCATGCACCCTCGATTCCCCACTGTTAGGGATTCGGGTTAAACTTGCGTCCGCACAAGGCCTTCCCGGACTCCATCCCTGATCTCAAGGAAGAAGCGGCCAATCTCATCACTATACCTATATTAGGTATTTGGGTTGAGATACTACGCACACGCCCTCTGTTTCGCCCGTCCGAAGCTGGACCTCACAGTCCCGCGGCTGCACTACCAATATCGTTGGGTCCTCCGGCCTTCCGTGTGGCTGTGCCAGATCCTCCTCCCACAGTCGATCTTTTCTCGACTCAGTAGTCGAGAGTGAATGCTATAAGACCTATAACTCATACACACAGCCCGAGGTTGGGAAATGGCGATCTAGCCCAGCTGGCAATCTCCTCACTGCACCAATATTAGGTACTTGGGTTGAGATAACACGCGCACCTCCTCTGCTCAGCCCGCTTCAAACCAGGACCTCGCAGACTCACGGAAGCATTAACCCAATGGATGGGCCCCCTGGCCTCCCGTGTGGCTGTAGCCCGGACCTTCTTCCACGCAGTCAGTTCCTTCTCGTCTCAGGAGATAAAAAGTGAATACCGTGAGACCTATTGCTCATAAATACAGCCTGAAGTTGGTATTGTCTATACTGCATTCCAGGAGTCTCCCACATCTGGACGACTTATTCATCAATGCAGGATTTTCGAAGTCTGCGAACACTGTCGCTTTCACTGAGCACGTTAAGAAGACTCGGTTGGCGGATCACCCTCCAGGAGTCTACCACAACTCCAGAGCACAGATTGCAGCACAGCACACAAACTCAAGAAGTCCCAGCTCCGCTGCGTATTTCTGATGGCCACATGCTACATAGGGACTACCAGCCATGGTGGATTTTCTCAGACAAAGCACGGATTCTTCTAGGAATCCGCAGCCTCCCTCAGCGGTCTCCTCAACCCTTCACAACAGCTATAACAATCCTAGACAGGATAGGGCAGCATGGGAAGCAGTTCCATAAACTCAGCCGAACCTACGGCCTTCTTTCTTTTTCAACTATCCATGCTTAGACATGGCCCAGGAATAGGATGTGGTGTGATGTACTCACATCACAATGCACATGTAGATAGTCACGCTCACATCCGACTTCCCCTCATTTACGAAGATTCGGGCAGTAATTCTAGTACTGACATCATTCAGTCATCTTTCGGCAGTCAGATTTGTCAGAATACAGTCAGACAATGTCACAGCCGTGGCATATGTCAACCACCAGAGTGGAACCCGCAGTCTCCAAGTGATGACAGACGTTCGCCACATTCTTCTCCAGGTGGAATCCTCGAACACTGTACTACCGGCTGTTCTCATACAAGGCTAACCCGCCAAGTGACGGACTCAGGGAAGCGGTCCCCCCATCCGGATGTTCTCTGTCCAGGCTGCCAGCACCAGGAACCTACAGATGTGGACCTGACGGACTCACGCCTCCATGCTAAGGTTCCATTCTTTTCGGCCAGGTCCTAGGACCTACAGTCAATACGACAGACGAGCTAGTCCAAGACTGGACTTGTTTCCGTCTCCCTATATTCTTTTCCACTAACAAGATAGTGTGGAAGGTCAAACAAGAATGTCGCCAGTTCATCCATGTACTTTCAGACTGGCCCAGATGAGCTTGGACGGGAAGTTCGTCCAACTCATAACAGCAGCACCAGGACGACTAACAGTCGGTCCAGACCTGCTCTCTCAGGGCCAGTTCTCAATCGGAATTCTTCAATTCTGAACATGGTGGCGTAGCCTTTGAGATCTGGAATTTATCCCCAGGGCTTTTTTCCCTGGGTGTTGTAGCGACCAAGGTTGCAACAAGTAAACTAACCTTATCGACGATATACCACGAGTGTAATCGTCTTGTTTTTTTCTTTATATCCAAGCACCTCTGGAGGTCATTCCCCTGACCCTATTTCATGCAAAGAGCTTTCATTTTTTCCACTCAGAACTACACTCAGGTCGGTCCTTGAGGCCTCTCACACAGCAGGTTTTTCTGCCTGTTTCACCTTCCTTCAAGAACGTCTTGCCACCAGTTCTTTAGGAAAATCTCCTTTTCACAGGGTCCTTACGTTTAAGGTCTCCATCCACAGGACTACTCCTGCGGGACCTGATCTTCGTTCTCACAGCTCTAAAGAATTCACCCATTGACTTTCTACGGGATATTACTCTTCGCATTATCATCCAAAACAGTAATGTGTCTTGGTGAAAAATTATTTTTTTCTGCAGAGGTGTCGGTACTTTCAGCGCTCTTATGTTAACCATCTTTTCTAGTCCTCTACCTGAACGAGACTGTCCTACGGCTGGTTCCATCCTTCTTCTTAGGCGGTATACTCCTTCCACCTCACTAAAGACGTCTCTCTGTCATCACTGCGCCCGACTCCAGTCTGTCTGGTCGTAAAGGACCTTCATATGCAGGATCTTGTCAGATACCTACGCATATACGTATCCAAGAAAAGTTTCTTGCAAACAGCTCGGAATCGTTTTCTCTTCTCTTACAGAGGGCAAAAATAATGACATGTCAGCCTTTAAGGCTCCTCTGACCAAGTAGATTCGTCTAACCATCCAAGATGCTTTTCCATCGAAAACTCATCCATTTTGGCACATTGTACTATAACCGTGAGGGTCTCCTGGTCAGTCCGGCACCAGGGGCCAGCGCAATATGTGTGTGGACACACACAGGTGTCCGTTTTCCCCACTTACTCAACCACGACAAGGCCTGCACTTCGTTCTCGCTATTCGCAGGTCTGGGTAGACGTATACTCCAGGTGACAGCTGTCGTCTGTCGGTGCATAGTTTCTCACTGATTCAGTGTGACTGGCGTCATTGTTTTCTCCCACCCAGGGACTGCTTTAGGACGTCCCACGGTCTGTGTCCCCCAATGAGGCGAAGGAGAAAAGGAGATTTTTGTGTACTCACCGTAAAATCCTTTTCTCTTAGCCTCTAATTGGGGGACACAGCACCCACCCTTTTTTACCCTTGTGGGTTCTGTAGTTCTTACATGGCTTCTCAACTATTGCATGGTTAAGAGGTCTACACATGTTTGCCTAGGCTACGGATGTTCACCGTTGAATGTTTAAACTGTGCCTGTCTTGTTACAGGTCCTATGGTACTGTGAGTCTGGTTAGATACAGGCCTTGTTATACAATTATTGCTCCATTGACTCTTCACGGTCTACGCATGTGCCTGTTTATCCACAGGTCTTGTTGTACTAACATTACTGCGCTATTACCTGTCTTCAAGCATGCCTGTTTAAATTCAGGATCTATTACTCTGTTGTTAACTGTTTAACCATAATGTTTTCACAGGTTGCCTGTGTGCTTACAGGTTCTGAGTTACTGTTATTATATGTTAACTCTCCTACTGGTTTAGCACAAAACTGGAGAAGCACTTCCTGCTCCAGGGGTGTAGTGCTGCAGAGGCTTAATTCTTTTGCAGATTTCTGCCTAGTGTCGCCTCCTAGTGGACAGCAGCATAACACCCATGGTCTATGTCCCCCAATTAGAGGCTAAGAGAAAAGGATTTTACGGTGAGTACACAAAAATCTCCTTTTTTTGGGATCTGGGGCTGCATGACAGCTTATTTTCTGCGTCTTGAGCTATCGTTTCTAATGATATCATTTTTGGGGGGGATCCGCAGTTTTGATCACCCGTTATTGCATTTTATAGCAATGTTGCAGCGACCAAAAAAAAACAAAACAGAATTTTGGCGTTTCGACCATTTTTTCCGTTACGGAGTTTACGGCTCTCATCAACGGATTTAATATGATGATAGATCAGGCAATTCTGAACGCGGCGATACCAAACGTGTGTTTTTAAAAAAATTTATACTTTTATTGTGATTAGGGTAAAAAGGGGGTGATTTGAACTTTTCTATTTTTAATTTTTTTTTTATTTATTTTTTTTACAGGTTTTTAGAAACTTGATTTTTTTGATTCTTATTTTTACACTGCCCCTTTAAGAGGCACCTTGCTGCACAGTCCGATCACTTTTGGGAGATACAGATGAGCTGCAGCTCATCTGTATCTCCCAGAATCGCGGATCTGCTGTGGTCGGCAGCGCCTGCAAACCACAGCAGGAAACTGCGCTCTGACAGCATCCGGGGTCTAGCCAGGACCCCGGGCTGTCATGTGAGCGCCGGAGATCCTGCGATACTATCGTGGGATCTCCGGAGCAGGCAGGGAACAGTGAGTTCCCCGCCGCGGCCGCCTTGGATCCCGCTGTCAGAGATTGACGGCGGGATCCAAGGGATTAAACAGCGCCAATCGGATCCCGGATCCGATCGGAGCTGTTAGGCTATGTGCGCACTGGGCGGGTTTTCGGCGGTTTACCTGTGTAAACCGCCGTTTTGTTTACATTAGTTTTATTTAAATTTATGTTAATCCAAACCGGCGTTTGGATTAACATTAAAACTAATGTAAACCGCCCAAGGCAGTGCACACACCGGCGGTTACACAGCGTCATCCGTTGCTAACCCGCAGGTTTCCCAGCGGGTTAGCAAAGAATGATCATGTTCTAAAAAACGGCGGTTCTGCAGCGGCTGCAAGCAGAATCATGTGCTGCTTCCAGCCGCTGCAGAATCGCCGCCGAGAACACGCTGTGCAACCGCCGGCTACCGCCCGTCACCCGCCCGGCTCCCGCCGCACATACCCGCCAGGAAGCCGGTGGACGGCGCCGGAGCTTCCTGGCGGGTTCCGCCAGCTGCCGCCGACCAAACCGCCGGGTAAGTGTGCACTTACCCTTAGCCCGACATCTCAGCTGATGAGATGTGAGCCAAATCTCAGCCCTAAGCGTTCTTTTTCAATGCAGGATTGCGTCCAAACTGCAGGTCAAGGCATTCATCCAGAGGGTCTCACACACTCTGCCTCCCTACAGAACACCCGTGGCCGTCAGGGACCTAAACCTAGTTCTGGGTGCCCTTCAGGAGCCCCCATTCGATCCCCTTAAAGAAGTACCTTTATTCCATCCCTCATGGAAAATAGTCTTCTTGGTTGCAATCACATCAATCAGGCGTGTCGGAACTGGCCACCTGATCCTGCCACCCCCTTTCCTACCCTTCCACAATCATAAAATTGTTCTCAGTCCGTCCCCGTCCTTCTTGCCCAAGGTCTTGTCCCACTTCCACCTTAATGAGGACATCGTCCTTCCATCCTTTTGCCCAACTCCAATATACTGCGTCGAAAAGCAGCTTCATACCCCGGACCTAGTAAGGGCCCTCAGACACTACATCTCCAAACAGCCTCATTCTGTACAGCAGAAACGCTGTTCGTCATCCCTACGGACCGAGGAAAGGGATGGCTGCATCTAAGTCCACATTGGCAAGATGGATTCGCTCTGCAATCCAAGAGTCCTACCGCGTTAAAAGCATGCCAATTGCAGCAGGGATCAAGGCTCACTCAACTCGATCAGTAGGCGCCTCATGGGCCATTCGGCACCAGGCCTCGGCAACTTAGGTTTGCAAGGTCGCAACCTGGTCCAGCCTGCATACTTTCACCAAACACAACATACACAGCCAGGCCTCAGCAGATGTAGGCCTCGGCAGATGTAAGCCTTGGCAGAAAAATTTTGCAAGCGGCAGTCATGCATCTGTAAGCAGCTGACGCATGATGCTCGACCGCTGCTTAAAACTATTTCCCACCCAGGGACTGCTTTAGGACATCCCATGGTCCTCTGTCCCCCAATGAGGGGAAAGAAACAGGGATTTTTGTGTACTCACCATAAAATCCATTTCTCCTAGCTCATCATTGGAGGCCACAGCGCCTGCCCTCTCCATTTTCAACAGTCTATACAGAACCTTGCCTTACGCTCTTTGTACCTTATTACGTTAACGTGCTCTTCTACTGCTTTAGTACTAAACTATCTACGCCTACATGCAGGTGTATACTGCAGAAAGGAGGGCTTAACTTTTATCTCTTAGGGTACCTTTACACACAGCTACATTTGTAGCTTGTCACCAGGTAACTTACTGGTTGCAGTGAAAATATGGATACATGATTCCATTTGTACACAGCAACAAGATAGAACCATGTATCCATGATTTCACTGCAACCAGTAAGTTACCTGGTGACAAGCTACAAATGTAGCCGTGTGTAAAGGTACCCTTAGTGTCGCCTCCTAGTGCCTGAAAGCATAGACCCATGGGTCCTGTGTCCTCCAATGATGAGCTAGGAGAAAAGGATTTTACGGTGAGTACACAAAAATCCCTGTTTTTCTTGGGCAGCCTTTTCTTCGGTTTATCCTATACAAAAATAAAAGGAGGGGTTCCCTGAGTAATCTGTATAATGCTTTTACAAAGATCACTCACCACACAGGAAGTACCAGTTCAGGAGGCAGAGGCAGAAGCTGGCCCGCTGGCAGATTCTTCCAAATGGCAATTAGCCCAATTGAAAGGGCTAGGTGATGTACCACTATCCCGCCAAGACACACTCTGCTGTCTAGACTGACGTTGATGCTGACTCTACATCCTAGGTGAGCGTTCGTCTTCCACCCTAAAAGGCAAACTATACTCTCCAACACTGGTCTGAATTTTGCTACTTAAATCCACCTCTGGTTAGAAAGGGAACCTCCCCTCACCTGAAATAGCACCTGCAGGGCACTGCCATCTTGGTGGGTGTTCTGCTCATGCTCAATGTCGCAGTGACATCACTTCCACAATTCCTCCTGGATCTTCACCCTGGCGTGTATGCGACAGGGATTTTACCACAAGGGTGCCATGTGCGCAAACAGATTTAGGGTGATGTGGTGTCTGAGCCACCGTGCTCCAGGTCCCTGCCCAGTCCCAGCATCAGCCCAGACATGGGGGGATGCCTCTGGAGCTAGGAACATAGTGCTGCGGTGAGTACCAGTCCCCAGCCCAGGCAACAATTTTCAGCTGCATCTTCCATGACACAGCCACAGGAAACCAAACTGAAGTGGAGAAGAGGTACCACCCTTCAATTTTAGTGGGTGTCCTGTACTGGAGAAGCAGATCCTCTCTCATATGGTGCTGTCATTAATGAGGGGAAAAAAAGATTTATAGATTGTTGGGAGTAAACTAGTTCTGTTGGTGTAGGATGAAAGATTGAAAAAACTTATCATTCATGTAAATATATTAGTAAGAAGTGTTTATTAGATAATATTATGTAGAAAATATTTGTCAGTGTCTCTAATGAAATGGAGTTCAGTTTTGCTTAAAGCGGTTGAGCGGCCTCACAATACATACCTGCCAAAATAATAAAGTGGTTGGGCAGAATCACATAGGTGTGCTGGGCCTTAGGGCTTGACCACACACAGCCCAATTCATTAACACTGCTGTTTTTCATGCCATTCTTGAGGAGGTGGGGTTGGAGGTGGTGGAGTGCAATTTGTGGCGCATGATATGCCACAGCTTGTCAAGAATTTGATAAGTGAAAGTCTCCCAAGTCCAACCTCCACGCCTTAGGCCACATGCACACATTGAGCATTTGGTGAATTTTTTACCTCAGTATTTGTAAGCCAAAACCAGGAGTGGAACAATCAGAGGAAAAGTACAGGGTGGGCCATTTATATGGATACACCTAAATAAAATAGGAATGGTTGGTGATATCAACTTCCTGTTTGTGGTACATTAGTATATGGAGGGGGAAAACATTTCCAGATGGGTGGTGACCATGGTGGCCATTTTGAAGTCGGACATTTTAGATCCAGCTTTATTTTTCTTCAATGGTTAGAGGGTCATGTGACTCATCAAACTTATTAAGAATTTCATAAGAAAAACAATGGTGTGCTTGGTTTTAACATAACTTTATTCTTTCATGAGTTATTTACAAGTTTATCATCACTTATAAAACGTGTTCAAAGTGCTGCCCATTGTGTTGTATTGTCAATGCAACCCTCTTCTCCCACTCTTGACACACTGATAGCAACACCGCAGAAGAAATGCTGCACAGGCTTCCAGTATCCATAGTTTCAGGTGCTGCACATCTCGTATCGTCACAGCATAGACAATTGCCTTCAGATGACTCCAAAGATAAAAGTCTAAGGCTGCGTTCACACGCTGCGTATTTTGCACGTTTTTTTACGCGCGTATTTGCCCCAAAAACGCATGTGCGTCTGTGTTTCTCAGCACAGTGAATGGACATTTACTTTGTGCCTTTCAGACATCGCGTAATTTTACGCAGCGTTTTTGGAGCAAAAAACGCGCGCGTAAAAAGAATGAACATGTCAATTCTTTCCAGTTTTTTACGTGCGTTTTTTCCATAGGCCCCATTATAAGCACTGGGAAAAACGCGCGTAAAAAAGCGCAATTGAAGTAGAATTGAGTTGTTCTCTCGCGCTTTTTATTACGCACGTTTTTTCCCTTGAAAAGACGCGCGTAAAAAACGCAATAAAATACGCAGCGTGTGAATGCAGCCTAAGGGTTTCAGATCGGGAAACCTTGGTGGCCATTCAGCTGGCCCACGACAACCAATCCCCTTTCCAGGAAACTGTTCATGTAGGAACGCATGCCCATTTTATTTAGGTGTATCCATAAAAATGGCCCACCCTGTAGAATAGAAACATGTGTTCCATTTCTGTATATTTTTTTTTTTTACCTATTCCTGGGTTTGGTTTATAAGTACTGAGGTAAAAAAAAAAAAAAAAAAACCTCACCAAAAACTCAACATATGTACATGGCCTAAAACTGCTTTCCGTCTGTTTTATAAAAGCACTATGTGGGACGTAACATTTCAGCCTGAGAACTTCATGCAGCAGCAGAGAACTGGATGTGTGTCAGGGGTGTGCACCCTAGGAGCTGCAGGATCATCCTACATTCCAGTGAGGAGTGATGATAATGATCCATTGAAAGTTGGAGGGATAGGAAGCTACCATGTTCCTATGGGGGAGGGGAGACCAATCAATGTAATGATTTGTCACTGCTTCTAGCCTCACAATAACAGTACACATTATGCATCATCATACAGCAGAGGATCACAGCATGTATTTGTATCTGCTTGGTGACATTATTGCTATTTCAAACCTGGACCACCTGTCTCATAAGATGGTATACCAGGGACAGGATTGTAGTGCAAGCATGGGGATGGCGGCCACGTCCCCTCCCTATACAAAAGTGTGAGAGGGCTGCAATGTAGGCTGATCCTGCATCCACGCCCCTAACACCTCCCGCATTCTGCTCCTACATGAAGCTGCCAGGTTGAAAATTCTCTGTCCCATGAGGGAGGGAGGGGGTCAAAGCTGAGGAGCAGGTATGATTTTATTGATTTATAAGAGATCTATAGATCCTAGAACTGCAGTGTACGGCTCTGCTTCATCATGTAGCAGGGCAGGGACTGTACTAAAAAGTTTTCTCTCGCTGGAGTTCCCCTTTAAGCAGACATGTTTATGGAGCCAAATGAGGCTCTTTATAGTGTCTGTTTAGAGCAGGAAAAAAGCTTATATCAAAGGTTTTTCATTTGATTTTACTAGTCATTGTAAAAATCATCTGCTCTAAATTGCATTTGATATGGTGCTTTGTGCAGGGAAATGCAGCCAGATCACACAAAGCTGCAGTGAGTGTCCCTGGATGCTGGTGAGTGCCAAGAAGGGTACACTGCTCTACACCACCAAAGAAAGTGGCATCAGCCTCTGCACTTCAGAACACATGCTAGATGCATCCTATAGTCTGAAAAACATGGTACCAAGGTTTGATAAGGGTTTTTAGTATCTAAGGCAAGTTTGAAAAGATTAAATGATAGTTTTCTGACATGTGGCTGATCCTGCAGGTCCTGATTTGGCCAGTCTGACCTGCTCTTGAATTGCTATGGATGACATGTCTGCAGGTGACACATTTTTTCCTTCTATATAAATTTAATATCTTACTGGTTGAAAGGGCCGGTATCAAGTTCCAGCTGCTCCTGGTTATCAATATTTTGGAACTGGACACTGAACCAAGCAGTAAATCCATGAAAAGTGCCATCACGATCCACATGGAAATGAAACTCGGTGCTCATTCTCTAAACAGCAAACAAAAGGTTATTAAAACTCAATAGTAACATCGAAATAGAAGAATCCAAATGAAAAATGACCTTCACCTCTAGGTCTTCTACATTTAGTGTCTTCATATTGACATCTAGCAAGGTGCAAGGCTGAGACAGACAGTCCTCTGGTTTTAATACATAATCAGGTTTTGGTTTGGAAAAAAACTCTTGAATGGCCATAGGCCTGTGGTGGAAGAAAGATGTGGAGATCAATGAAGTATGATAGTTCTATAGCACAGGACTTCTAAATGTGAGGAAATTCATCAGCAACCAGTCTGCCTTAGTTTAGATAAACAAAAACTATCATTACAAAATAAAAACTTGTTTTAGGTAATGTTAAATGTATTTAGTTTTCATATCACTATAGTTAAAAAATAATAATAAAGTTGCAAGTTTCACAGTGGCCACTAATCCAAATATTGGACTCTTACTTCCTGAAATAGTCAGACCCTACTAAATAGTATTGAAGTATTTATTGAGCATGCTTTCTTATGTGGACAAAGCTGCAACATCACATTTTGTGATCTGATCCTGTGTTACCTACTACAGATTGCACTCTATATACATAATAATCCTGTTTTTCATGATAAGGAAACTGCTGAAAAGTCTTCTCAGCAGAACAAGATTTATGTGTTCGATATGTCCGAATGGCTAGTGTGAACATTTCAAGATTTCATATTAATTTTAATAAATCAAGTGATATAGAAAATTGAAGAAAAAAAAAAAAAAAAACTTATTTAAAAACTAAAATCAGTCATTTTCTGATTACCATATTTTTCGCTTTATAAGATGCACCTGATTATAAGACGCACCCCCAATTTTGGTGAAGGAAAAGAGAAAAAAAAATATTTTTAATGTTAAATGGGGTCCATCTTATAATGCGAGTGTCTGTCTAACAAATCATATAGGGTATATGTCCCAGATAGCCCCCTCATCCTGGTACATGGTCCCTCATCCTGGGATACAGCCTCCCATCCTAGAAATAGCCCCCTTAATCTTGATATGGCACCCTTATATTGGATATAGCCCCCTTGTGCTGGCACACATCCCCCATTGATGGCACACGTCCCCCAGAGCTGGCACACCACCCCTTTTGATGGCACACGTCCGACATTGATGGCACACGTCCCCCTTTGCAAGCACACGTCCCCCATTGCAGGCACACGTATATGCTCCTTGCATTTACCCCCTCTATATGGCCCCCCCACATAATTACACCCACCCCTCCAAATGCTGCCCCCACGTATTATACCCACCCCCTCCATATGCTGCGCCCATGTAATATACCCACCCCCTCCATTAAGAAGATGGCCCTTCGCCCTGCACTCCCCCCCGTCACTTATATGCCCCCACGCTGGCCAGCAGCAGATAAAATAAAAAAAGCCTTCTTACTTACCCTCCGGCGATAAGCTTACAGCGTCACCGCCGACTCCCGGTCTCCACGGTGCTCAGCTTCTTCCGCTCATGTGATTGGGCGATGATTTCATCACTGTATGCCTGATCACATGAGCGGAAGAAGCTGAGCACCGTGGAAACCGGGAGTCGGCGGTGACGCTGTAAGCTTATCTCCGGAGGGTAAGTAAGAAGGCTTTTATTATTCTATCTGCTGCTGGCCAGCGTGGGGGCATATAAGTGACGGGGGGAGTGCAGGGCAAGGGGCCATCTTCTTAATGGAGGGGGTGGCATATGGAGGGGGTGGGTGTACTACGTGGGGGGCATATGGAGGTGGTGGAGAGAAGAGCCGATGGCAATTGCAGGCTCACTTATTATGCACTGCTCCCCCGTCCATCTCTCAGTGCAACTTCAGCACTGAGAGGTGGACAGCGGCAATGCATATTAAATGAGCGGGAGCAGGAAATCTCCCCACTCTCTCTGCAGCCCAGCAGCCAGTCTGCTCCTGCCCCGGACACGCTCCAAACCTGCCCCCAGGCTACCCTCCAATCGTATTCGGATTATAAGACGCACCCCCCACATTCCCCCAAAATTTGGGGGAACAAAAGTGTATCTTATAATCTGAAAAATACAGTTCTTACTCCATTTAAAGGGAATATGTCGGCAGGATTTCAAGTTCCCCTCACCCCCCAAAAAAATATTTATATGTGCATTTTATGCCCCTTTCACACTAGCGGTTTTTTCAAATTGCAGCAGATCTGGCAGATTTACCGCATCTGCCGCCCAATGGCCGCACTTGCGGCAAGCCCCATGCATTGTCTATGGGGCTTGCGGCAGGTGTGGCAAGTGCGGTAAAGCCATGGTTCCGGGACTTGCGACCACGAAAAAAAAAACACTGCTGACCGCTTTTTTTTCACGGACGCAACTGCCGGAACCGCGGCTATACCACACTTGCCACACCTACCGCAAGCCCCATAGATAACGCATGGGGCTTGCCGCAAGTGCGACCGTTAGGCGGCAGATGCAGTTAACCTGCCGGATCTGCCGCAATTTGAAAAGAACTCTAGTGTGAAAGGGGCCTAACTGTTTCAAAGACAGGTCCAGCAATGTCTGTTCCTCCATTACTGAGAAATCAGTGTTTAAATCAATATGCAAATGACGCTGAAGTGCTTTCAGCTCTTCCCAAGCCTCTAAGGCCGGCTTCACACCACGGTGTGATCCGGTCCAGGGCTGTCCGATGTGAATCAGACAGCCCCGGACCGGATTTGCAAACAGAACCAGAGGGCAAATAGGCCCTCCAGTCCGGTTCGCAGCCGGATGCAGCTGAGCGCAGCTGCAGCTGCTGGAATTTCAAGATCGCGGCTAGCAGGGAGTTAGCCGCGGTCCTGAAATCTCAGCATGGCACAGCTGGTGGTGCTGAAGTTTAGCAGCGCTCACTGATAAACTTCAGCCGCCGTTGTCTGGTTCCGATGTTTTTGTCGGACCGGGGGAGAACCGGCGCCATAGACTCCCATGTTAGGGAAAGCCGGATCGCCTCAGATCCGTGAGGATCCGATTTGGGCAGATTTTCGCCCCGGACACAAAAACGTTGCAAGCAATGGTTTTGTGTCTGGGAGAAAAATCCAAATTCATCCAGATCCTCCTGGACAGATGGAAACCGGATGGCACATAGCTGTCATCCGGTTCCATCCGGCCGCATAGGGCTGTATTATGTCAAAATCGTGTCTGGGGCTGTCTGGTTTAGACCGGACAGCCCCAGACCCGATCATGCCGTGGTGTGAACCCGGCCTTACCCAGACTCTATGCCCTGCCCAGCCTCCTACTTCTAACAACTTCTTTCATGTGTGACTTCAAGTAAAGGAGCAGTCAGACAAGCTGGAGAAGTTGACATTGGGTGGGGAATAGAGCCTGAGTGAGAGGCAGGGAAGAGCTTCCATGCCCCAAAAGCACTTCAGCATCAATTCTATATCCATTCAAATGAGGATTCCTAGAAAATAGACTGTCTAGGTTAATTGTTTCAAACCTTTCACATTAGGCTCAAAAAGGGTCCCTAGCTCGTTACCTTCTCCCACACCAAAAGTCACCATCTGGAGACCTGCCCTTCATAGCTGTAAGTTAGCCTTAGTGGTAATGCAACAAGCTGGCAAACAGTCGTGAGCCACACATCACGGCCTGCAAGCCACATGTGGCTGCCAAACCACGGGTTGGGGACCTGAGCTCTAGAGTAATGATATGACAACTTGTATTTGCAAGAAGGGCATGTAAATAGTTTGGGGATGAAATCCTGCTGACAGATTCCCCTTAAGAAATTAGAGCTCCTTTATGCTTGTGTATAAAAATATGGAATACATACAGGCATATAATACAGAATATCTAATTTTTTTTTATAACTTTTTAATTTCTTTGTCCAATTCAAAGAAACGCTGGGCACTAACTAGCACCAGGTCACTGTCACTACTGTGACTCTGTCCTACAGGTTCAGCTGAGTGGTGCTGGCAACCAGCATTTATCCAATATTCACAAAACAGAACAAAATAGCCGCACTCACCAGCCGAAGATCATTTACGTCTTTTTATTCATAGTCCTTCTTCAAAAGAGAGCCGACCATGTTGAGCAGGGAGGGGGTGCAAGGGAGGCGGACGACGGTTCACCGTTTCGCGGCCGTATGCCGCTTCTACGGGTCCTCGAGGACCCGTAGAAGCGGCATACGGCCGCGAAACGGTGAACCGTCGTCCGCCTCCCTTGCACCCCCTCCCTGCTCAACATGGTCGGCTCTCTTTTGAAGAAGGACTATGAATAAAAAGACGTAAATGATCTTCGGCTGGTGAGTGCGGCTATTTTGTTCTGTTTTGTGAATATTTTTAATTTCTTTATTTGTTTATGTTCCATATTTCGTTCTGTGAGTTTTGTTTTCATGTACGGTATATATGTTCACATTTTTCAAGAACGGATTAACTATAGTTATTGATGTTTTGTAATGTTTCCAAAGTAATTTTGATAAATTGCAGCTTTCTTTGCTAGTCCTCCAAGTGACAAAGCATCTTTCTGACTACACTGTTCATAGACAGAATACAATGATGGGGCAGGGTTAGCCAGAGCTCATGAATATCGAGGGCTATATAGTGGAAACTAACAACTGAGAGGACTAGCAGAGCTGCAGGATAAAAAACAGAGTTATCAAAACCACAGCAAGAAGCCTAGTTAGTTATCGAACGTTAGAATTAATGTTTCTCTCCCTACTTTATGCCGCTCTTGGAAAGAAGAGCTAATACTTAGGGACGTATTTTCTTTTAAGTTTTTTTTTACCCCACCTTCATACACAGGTATTGTTGTATAGTGCTTGTGCTTGAAATAGTAACACTTTTGTGTACATCTCATTGCCTTAATGACCGACCACTGCTAGACAGCAGAACATGTGCAGTGCTTGTAAGCTCTTTTTATGCAGCTTACACTGTTTTGAAATTGGCCAGTACCATCACTCATGACACCAGCGTTACTCGCCAAGTAATGAGTATCGCGAATACTGTACTATTCGTGTGAGTAATGAATAGTAACAATTACACTAGTTCATCACTGGTGTTACTATCTCAAGAATGGCTGCAAATTTTAAGAAGCCGTAAATTGCAAAAGGGTTTGTTTTTATAAGCACAATCTACAATATCCAGGCACATTGTCTCCTCCATACATCTGTGACATGGTCTCCCAGTACTTACAGTACCTACACGCAACCTTCGATCCTCTCAAGACTCTCCTCTTATCTCTTCTTCCCACAACCGCATACAAGATTTCTCCGGTGCTTCCCCCATACTATGGAACCCTCTACCCCAATACATCAGACTCTCGCTCACCATGGAAACCTTCAAAAGGAACCTGAAGACCCACCTCTTCCGACAAGACTACAACCTGCAGTGATCCTCAGTCTACTGAAGCGCCGCATGACCAGCTCTACCCTCTCCTAGAGTATCCTCACCCATCCCTTGTAGACTGTGAGCCTTCACGGGTAGGGTCCTCTCTCCTTTTGTACTTGTATGTGCCTTGTTTTGCTCATGTTTTTTTGTACTTTGTCTATGTATGGCTCTTTTCACATGTAAAGCGTCATGGGATAAATGGCACTATAATAATAATAATAATTTTTAGTACATGCAATCTAAAGA